>JAQGAW010000779.1:0-24404 GCA_034698025.1 Phthiracarus crinitus
CTTTTTTTATTATTTTTAGTTCTAGATAGAACTAAAATTCAACGAATATGCCATTGATAATGATTGCTGTAAAGCAATCGAAACACTCTGAGTGTCTGGCTCTAAATAAGTTCACTGTAATGTGATTACTATTGATGTAAAACTAAAACTTATTATTATTAATTAAACGGGAAAAATTCAATATATTTAGTTTAGAAAACACAAAAATTATTAAAAAATTTAAATACAAATTATAGGTTGAAAATGGTTTTTCAATTTAATAATTAAATCAAACTTACATTTTCAATTAAGAACGAAACATTCACAGTTGACTTCTACGCTTACTGTAATTGTTCAAAAAATATTTATGGGACAATTGTACAAATGTAAAGGACAGTTGAAATCCCTTTATTAATATAGAACTGTGCACATACAGAAAGACATGTTCAACTTCCTTACTAAAAAGTGAAACCATATCAAACAGAACCATCGGTTAACTATTATACGGGTCATTCAATGAAGTGCCTCAAACTTTCAGTAAACAGAGTAAAAACATGTTTTCTTACTTATAACTAGATTAATGGAACAGAAAATTTGAAGTTTTAGCGCAATTAGAACAAAATAAAACACAACTAAATAAATACAAATATGTCTAAAAATTGTGATAAAAATTTACAATTAAACTCATTTAAAGGATTATGTGATTTCAAATTTTGTAAATTCAAATGTAATTCAAAATAATTGTCGAAAAACTCAAATTTAGTGATATTGTATTTTTAGTAATCTTTCAAAAACTTCATAACTATTTAATTAAAAAATTTTAAATCAGTTCGCTATAAAAAAATTTATTTAGTATTTTTGCAAATTTTAATTTTTAGATGAATACATTGAATATGAACTATTAAGTGAATAATTTAAGAAACTTTTGTCAGAAAATAAAAATAACTACGCATCGCATCTATGAACCATCTAAACAACAATCACCAGTAGAATTAACTAATGAAAAATTACAATGTGTACTAAAACATATTAATCTAATTCCTGAAAGTTATAGACAATTTTATAGCAATATAAGAATTAAAAACTAATATTCATTTTAATCATTTAAATGGCGCGCGCCATACAGTTAGTAATTTTTCGTATATGCTATTAGCAGAGACAATACTTTTTCGGACTAAAAACCTAGGAAAAGCGGGCGGATTATCGGAATTAAATCCTAAATGTCAGACTAAAAACTCGGAGCAATTAAATTATAAATTCGATGATAAATTTTTAAGTTTTAATACATATATTATTTTTTTACTTATTGTATAATTTTTTAAAAATTAAAGAAAAGGTTTTTATATAAATTTTGAAAATTTTGGCTTAAAATTTTTTGATAATTTTTGGTTAAAAATGTTAAGGTCTCAAAAACTCCTCGAATTTCAACGATAATTTTTATAAATTTATTAAAAATCGGATAATCCGCTAAAAAGTCGGATTTATCAGAAAAAGATAAAAAGTCGGATTTATCGGACTAACAATATACACTTATTTTAATTGTTTTTTCATATTAACAATATATTTGATAATTTCCGCTTAATTAATATCTCAAATAAAAAGTCGGATAAACCGAAAAGTATTATCTCTGGCTATTAGTCAGGTTTACTCTTTATAATAAATCAAACCTATTAAAGCACGTTTAGTATGCGTTGCTTGAAATCAAAGATTAAATCTTTTATTGATAAATAAATATCATATTCTAAAGAAATAGAGAATACGCTTATCATCGAACATAATTAATTTAAAATATTTATTTTTTACGAATGGAGATTTAAATTTAAATGAAAAAATTTAAATTAATTCGTGAACATTATTATCTTTAATATAAACAATTAACTTTTTAAAATCTTGTATATTTGCATTTGTTTTTATTGAATGAGATGATTATTGTTTTTTTTTAAATTAAATAGAAATCGTATTGAATTTTATTTAACCACTTTTACTTCAAATTATATTTGCTAACTTTTTTGATTACGCAAAATTAGTTTACACACCTTTTTAATGTTTGAACAAATTTTGCATTAATATCAAATGAACAATGTTTGCGATGAGATAAACGCTATTATTATAAAAATCTTTGTAAATGAAACTGCGTTGGAATTTCAATCAAAAATAAGTATGATATGCAAAATAGTTTTTCTCAGTTTAGTACTAAGTTTTTGCTTGAGTATTGAGAAAGTAGAGACTGGACGATCGAATGCAACAAAACGGGTAAAATGTTTTAGAGTGAATAAACCGCAGAATATGCCCGAACATGTATTCGAGAAATATATGGAATCGAGTAAAAATCTCACGAACAGCGATAAAAGAGATTTTTGGCAAAAATTTCAAGACTGGTGGAAAAGCGCTGCCGGTATTATACTTATAATAACAAAACGATATTTTAATTTTAATGTGTATTGCGTTTTTTAAATTTTAAAATATTGTTTCATAGATAAAATGAAACAATTCTTCGAAAAAGTTGCAAATTTCTTTAAAAAGCTATTTTCGCAAAACCAACAGAACGACAAACCTGTCACTGAATCGCCTCCAAAGCCTAATTACCGGAATAATCAACAAAACACTAAAATTGAGTGCATTGAAGTTGAAGAAACGTCATCTCAAACACCGATCACGACAAAAACTCCATCAATAGAGCGAACGAATTTGTTTAAAACAATCAAAACAGAAAGCGTTTCGATTGTTACGAAATTATTGCCAACAACTGCACCGATTAATACAGAACCAAACACTCAAACCGAAACCGATGAAGATTCAGAGACAATACCTAATTTAAAGATCACAACCAAAGAGCCCGAACCCGTACTAATTGGCGTCGAAGATAAAATGATTGTCGAATACCACAGAGCGAACAATACAAATAAAATAACAGACAACTCGATAGCAAACAATCCGATTGTCGTCAAAGATGCAACTGATTAAACATGTTGTTTGAACTTGAAATTAGTTTTTTTAATTTTCAATTTTCATTGTCCAATAAAAATGATACAATTTTTATATGAAATTAACTATAAATTATAATTAAGAAAATTTAAAATTTAAGATTTAATATTTAATTCTGCAAAATAAAGTTGTTGGTATAAATTTTTAAAAAATGAAAATATGTGGTCGAATCACGAATTGGCTCTCATCTTATTCTCAATCCAATCGTAATATTTGGCTACTTCTTGATAAACACCGGGTGTTTCCGATCGCGCGCATCCATGACCGAACGAAACAACGCCTATCTGTGTTCCCTTGCGCTTAACAGTGGCAACGAGAGGCCCTCCAGAATCACCCTAATAATAGATTAAATTAAGCTGAACTGATTATAATGAAGTTAATCACATGGATATCTAAACGTTTTTCGTTAAATATTCATACTTTACACGCATCTTTTCCTGGAGAGGCATAACAAATCATTTCTGGCGTCAAAGTTCCAACAAACTCTTTATACGATTCCGAACATTTTTCTTTGTCACCCAAATCAACGGTAACTTTCATGAGGTCATGGCTTGGCTCTCCTTCTTCGCTCAGATATCCCCAACCGGTGACCGTAGCCTTGTCAGGTGCTGTCAAATTTTTAGGGCCAATACACACACCGTTTACGGTATAAAATAAATTCGTTGATCTCATTTTAATTGGTTTCGTTGTTTTCACTAACGAAATATCATTGGCAAACGTTGTTGGATCGTATTCTTCGTGATTATAAATTTTTTCGATCTCATATTTGTCAGCACTTGGATCATTCCATATCAGTGATCCAGCGATAACTCTTAGCTTTTTGAACGAATAAGTCACTCTATTCGTTAAATTAAAAATTACACATTTAAATTAAAATTTTACTGAACGCAGTAATAAAATTACTTAAAATAATTACTTTCCGCAAAATAATTATTTCGGTATAACTAACTGGTAAATATTTTGATTAATTATTCAATTACCCCATAAAGCAATGAGAGGCCGATAAAAGCCATCGTTCATTGATAATAGAACCGCCGCAGAAGTGATTCAATTCACTGCCGCGAGGCCTTTGAAACGACACCTGCCACGGGAACTCTCCCAGAGCTGCCTTCTCTCCTCCAACAATCAATCCACCCTTCTTTCGCGTAATACCGCATTCGCGTAAATTGATTCCATTAAATTGGGAACTTTTAAGAAAACTATCTTCTTCACCATTTTTCTGACTTTTTCTTGTATCGCGAATATCGCGATTTTGGTGATTGTCAATAGAATTATGTTCATCTTTGTCGCCCGTTAAGTCATCGTCGATCCCTCCCTGATGTATACTGTTTACTGACGATGGATTAACGTTGTGTGGCTTAAATTTTTTTAAGCAATCAAAATAACAATTTAAATTTGCGCAAATAGTTGCACATTCGTAATGCTTTTCTTTCTGTTCATAACTATCTATGTGTTAATAATAAGTAATCAATGGTTAATAATAAGGTTATGTTTGTATTACCTTTTATATTAGCTATTAATAGTAAAAATAGAATGGACAAGTAAACTCTGCTCATTATTCTTTTGATAATTTATTTTAAAAAATTTTAAACTATAAATTTTAAATCGAATGCTATAATAAAATGGTTGATAAATTATATATACATGTAATATTCATTTAAATGTAAATAAACGAAAATATGTTTTAACTAAAATGAAATCGTATATCTTACTGGGAAATTAATTTCTAATTTGCAATGAAAATATTTCTAATTAAAGATTAAACTGCTAATGAAAACAAACCAAAATGCGGAGGCAATTTTGAAAAAATTGATTTTTCCAACTTTAATAAAATTAAGCTTACAGTTAACGATTATTAAACGACAATTTTTAATCTGACTTTGCAAAATCAAATATATTGTACGTCCGTCCGTCTGTCTGTCACACTCTTTATATTTATTATGGGAAATTTTCTCTATATTTATTTTGAAAGATAAATTTCTCCAGAAAAAGCACATGTGTTAAATTAAAACGATTAATTGTTCAAAGTTTAATTGATTCATTGATTCAAATTAAAGTCAATTTATACTTTGTTGTTGGAAGTTCGCTCCACAAACATTGTCTGTTATGTTTAACTCATTTTAAAAAAGCGAGTTAAAAACTATAAAATGATTATGATGTTTATTTAATTTAAGAATTGATGAAAAAATAAATATTTTATTCATTTTATAAATTATATAAAATACAGTTTTAAAACTTTAATTAATATTCAAAATTAAATAAATTTTAAGGTTACAAATTTTAATGATAGACCTCGTATTTGCTAATTTATAATTATTTTATTTGTCAGCATGTTATGCTAAATTTTTTGTTGTTGTAAAACCTATTTAGTGTTAAATACAAACTTTATTTATTTCTAACTAAAAATAAGGTAGTATTTATATTTGAGACAGTGTTATCCAAAAGCAAAATTACAAATTTACGAAAAAGTAAAATATAATTTAAGTTAAATTTTAATGGTAACGTGTTAAGCAGAGGTAAAAGTACATCAAAATTTCAAAGTTAAATAGATTCAAAACTTGAAAGTTTAAACAAATTTTAATCAGCAATAAAAAGTAAGAACACTGGTCTGATTGCCTCTTACTAGTAAAAACGGTGGCATATTGTGTGTCAAAATTTCCAGCCAAGACATGTATAGCGTCACCGAATACTGTTCTTTTCGTGGCACAGGCAGTGTCCTACAAATAAATTATGATATTTAAGCACGTGTTCGAAACTTTTTTATATTCATGTGTTACACACTGTCTAATTTTGCTAATAAAATTTGTTTTAAGACAGTAATAAATTATTCTTGATATTTTTGAAAAAACTATTATCGATAAAAACAAATGGGAATAAAAATTGATCTCACAGTACAATATTTTTAAGTTTTGATTGTGTATTCAAATTTGTAATTTAATGCTGCGACAGGAATATTACGTAAAAACCAATGTTTATGAGATTTGACATCACTTGAGGATGTTTTTTGGTATATACACGTAGAAATTACGCGAACACTTACCGTTTGAGAGACACTTAACTGAACAAATAAATGTATGAGAAATACTTACATTAAAATAAGTGTTGATGCGTTTGAATACTGCAATAAATGTTCACGAATACGAAGATATTTGTTTGTCTGTTTAATGAGAACAGATTATTATATGATATGTTATCACAAATAATAATTTAATGTTAGCTCACTTGTTCCATATTACGAACTAAATCTGCTTGCGATATATCTAATGTCATTTGATCTTTGGTTGACTCTCCTTCTGTAAGCCATTTAGATATAATCGATACAAATTGATTTTTTCTAAATAACAGTTAGAACTCAGATATAAATTATTTGCTCAAATTCAAGCATTAAATTATCGAATTTTATTGAGTTTTAAAAGGATTGTATTATTCCAAAAAAATACATTCTTTAAGAAGTTTTGACTATAATATAAAAAAGTTTTCTCATTTACAAATTATATGTTTAAATGATTTCATAGAAATTTTCTATTTAAATTAAATGTATATTTTAGACGTAAATTTTTATGTTTTCAAACTTAGCAAATTTAAACGAAAAGTTACAATTGCTCCGTAATTCTCAATAATTTTAATGATTGCTTTCGTTAAAATATTAAATACTCAAAAGACTGAAAAATCTAAATGAGGAATATTATTGTAAATTTTAGTACATACGTCTCATCCATTGGTGGTCTGTCTGTTGACGATAACACGAATACATCAAAATATGGAATACGAAACTTTTGAAGCAATTGAGTTAAACTAATTTAATTTAGAATTAGATTAAGTTTGGAAACGCAATGAAAACACAGAATTAAATACTTACTTAAACTGTACAGAATTAATTTCGGCGGAATCAGTGGTCACCGAAAAAACTCTAAGTTTGCATCCCTTCCACAGTTTATTATTTTTTAAAATATAACCGATTAACAGTGTGAGACCTCCGTCATCGTATATCCACCACAAATCAACGTTTCCTTTCTTCTGTTTAACCTTAAATCGGTTTGCGATTTCATAAATATTTCCGGTTGGAGTCATTTGCATTGTATTGACGTTATTCAACAATTTGTTAGATAACGATGATAGTTGTAAATGATTTTTGAAGTCACCATTCGCTATGAAACTTGTCGAATATTGAGATTCCACGAGCTCTGACACCGAATACACATTTGTTAGGTCTGCGAAGTGTAAACAAAAATATTTCAATTCAACGCCAAACAATTAGAATATGGAGATAAACTCACTTAAATTAGAATCTGGTTTTTCGTTAAAATTATTCGTTCGATAGCTATCGAAATATGCGGAGAAGTCGTGTCCCTCTTGTACGCGAAATAGTATTAACGCGAAGTGATTGTCTAATACAGAACTATAAAACAATTTTGTTTTTCAATATTTACAACTTAAAGTAAAATAATAATAAATTTAGCTCATAATGACTACTATTGATTCTAAGTCTTATGTAATAGTAATCTGTTAAACTGATAGTTCAAATGAGCTCTATTTTATTTTTAAAAGGCGTATAATTACTGTATAATTTGGAAATAGTCAAAAAGATCGCTTTCGTTACAATAACTCCAATTGTTTTTATATCCCAACATAACAATGTTCGGCGAAAACTTTCCTAAACCTGTGGACTGAATGTATACATTTGTAATTAAATGAATGTTTGTATAAATTTTTTATTTTAGAATACCTGCAAAAGTGATTTAACGCCACTATTAAGCGATTCGGCATCAATTGGTTTATAAAATGCGTGTATTCTTTCGCTATTAAGCCACAACTTTTGACTTTCGATCTGATTTTCACGAAATTTGTACGGAAGAGGATTTTTGATAACATGAGACAAAAACAGCAAACCATATCTTTTAGTGATAAGATTAGCCATATCTACCAACGTTTGTCTTGATTTCGGATTACCGCACATTAACAGAATCATAGGTCTGTAATGCTTGACGTGATCTTCTTGAGCGTCTAACCTAAATGTGATACAACGCGCACAGTTAAAGCATTGTTCTTCAGTAGACGGACCCCAATTCGCTTTCGCTGTTTAAATTAATTTATACATTAATTAGTCTGTAATCAATTAAAAATATTTTTTATATAATAACATACTCGGGTCTACTAAAAGCATAGCGATATAAATGATTATAGTGACGCCGCACACAACCGCAGCCGATATGATGTCAAACAGAAACATCAATACAATGCAAAAGATGCCGCACAACAGACTTATCCACTTATTGTAATAACTAAAACTTGGTCTGAATGATAACGAGTTAACCCATGCCACGTGCCATAGCGAAAAGTTTACCATAAAAAAAGCACCCAAATAGAAGTTAGAGATCCAAACGCCAGCCGTATTTACGTCACCAATTGATATAAATATCGCGGCGATAATGAATGTGACGATATAACCATGTCTGGGGTCTTTAGAAGCGCCATAACCCTTACCAAACCAAGTAATATAAGGTATTAACTGGTCGTCACAAAATGCCTATGATTTTAATCAATTAAATTCCAACTTAATTAATATTGATTTATGATAAAATTTACTTGAAATATTCGCGGCGCAGCGGTATAGCAACCCAGTGCTGATGACAGCGTTGCCGCAAATATTCCCGCATATATTAAAGGTTCAATTCTTATGCCAGTGTGAGATAAAGCGCCAGACAATGCCATAGTTTGATAATCATTTATGAGACCATAAGGACAACTGTCGACATCACACGTTTGATTATTGAAAATAATACCTGCTGGATTTCCAGTGGCGTACGCGACAATTGTGAATCCAAGAAATATTATAATAATGGAGTACGTTATTGAAGTGGTAGCGATCGCGCAAAATGTTCCCAATGGTATGGCTGTTGCGGGATCTTTCAAATCGGCTGACATACTGGCGCCCGTAAAAATTCCAGTAACTGATGGGAAAAACACACCGAAAACGCCAAAAAAATTGACGCCATCCCATCGCGGAAACAAGTTTGGAACGATAACATAACTTTCCCAATAAGCGAATCCTTTGCCCTTTTGTTCCTCCGATGGAGGTATTATAGCGCCTACAAAGTAATCGATTAGAGACACCACCAAAGTTAAAAAGAAGAACAGCATTGTCTTCATAAAAATAAAATATGGAATAATTAATTTTTTAATTCGAAATAATAATTATTAAAAATCACATACTTTTGATTCAAACTCTAAACTAATGATTGGAATCGCAGCTATAAGTACTAACAAAATATAACCGATAATTCTTTGATCATTAACACCAGAAGGAATCGCAACTATTCCTGTCTTGAATTCCTGTTAAAGCAATATTTAAATTAAATTAACAAATTAAATCCAATACTATTCAGGTTTTGTTATTTTTTCAACGTTTCGGAAAAAAGAGCAATCGTTTTAAAGTTTGTTACATTATTATTAAGGATAACCAAATTCGGACAAAATATATACCAAATTCGGGAGGGATTCGGGGCATCAAAAAGGGATTTTTCGGGGCGAATTCCGTCTATGCATTATTATAAATTTTTAAAAAAATAAAAGATTAAAGATTTTTCAAAAAAAATAAATTTTTTTAAATTTGTTATTTGAGGTTTTAAAACACTGTTCTTTAAAATTTCATCAAAATTTAATAATATTTTTTAAATTTTTGACAAAAATATATATAATTTAAAAGTTAAATATTTCAATTTTGCCTTATCTCTCAAATTTTAACAAAATTAATGATATTTTTGAAAAAAGTTAAACATTTCAGAGTGAATAGGGCAAATAGTGAAAATTCGGGGGATTCGGGCAAAATAAATTGGGTTTAAATTTTCTTACAGTAATTCTTCATTTAAACACCTTTCATTGATGTCCCGGAAAGATAATTAAAACAATCGGGATTCGGGCGAACCCGAATTTGGTTGTCCTTAATTATTATGCATAAAACAGTTCATTAGATGAAGACTAACGCTTAAACTTGAAACGAATGGGTTTTTCCGTTATCGTGAAAAATAGAGATAAGAATGGAATACGAATTTCACATTCTCTAAATTAAACTATGGTTTATAAAATAATATATCGTTTAATCTTACGTTCAATATATCGGAAACGCTTTCAGCGGTTCCCAATAAATTTAAACCGACAAACGCGGCGTTTGTGAATGTGAACATAAAACCGATAACACCTCCAGCTTCGTGGCCAACGCTGCGTGAAATCATTGAATATATACCACCGCCGCCTATATTGCCATTCGTGCAAAGCGCTATCATTGATAATGTTGTGATTGTTGTGATTAGTGTTGCGATCGCTATTTGTACCAAAGCTAAAACTAATATTCAAACTTATATTAAAGCAAAGAAAACTCAACAAAAAACTATATATTTATGGCAAGAGTGGAACAGATTTTCCATCATATCATAATTTATATTAAAATTAGCAGCAAAATTAGTTTAAAATATAAATGTTTGCAAACTGAGAAAAATACTATTGACTTACTGACACCTGCCTGTCCAGCCATCCAACCCATCCGAAGAAATAGCATAACACCGAATAGATTCATCATTGTGCGTATCTGTAAGATAGTTGAACAGTGTTTAAAATGTGAATACACCACTAATAGCTTATAGGGTAATAGCGATCACTAACATATACTCCGTCAATCCAACCCAATTTGTTAGATACCAGATTTTCATTTCTTTGTATCGATATTTCATCTCTGAATGACTCCGTTTCTAAATTCTTTTTAAAAGAATTCTTATGATTAGAATGGTATCAATAAAAATTTACTATTTCACATAATTTAAACTTTCACTTAATTATTTTTAAAATAAATCATACAATTAAATCAAATCATGTTTACCTGAGCTCTTGAATGATAAGGCTGATGCAGATCATCCAAATCTGGTCGATGTAACCGTTTGTTGAGAGTGTCATCCTTTCTGTAAAAGTCAGGATTGGGTAAAACATCCACATTTCCATCAGAGCTATTCCACGCCACCGAAAGCTTAGGCCCGAGTCTTCGTAAAAACTCGGGCAATAAACTCAATTTTCTTGGCTGAGATGTTTCAATATCGACGGGAGTGTCGTTTATTATCGCTGGATTAACGTAAGCACCAGTCGAAGAGAATTGAAATGATCGCGTTGTCGCTGTCATCATTGACGTTAAACTAACTCACGCTTTCAACGCAATGAAGAACTTTCTCTCAACAAATCAATTCTTAACCTTGTATTTAAAAGTTGCATTAAAGTAGTGAATTGCATTTTTTTCCTTTAAATAATTAATTTATCGTTAATTTGGATTTGACTGGATGTTGTGTTAAAAAGTTTTCTTTATGTTTGTCATCCGATTACATAATATTGGGAAACATAAATTATCTTTTTAAAAAGTTTTGAGGGCGTTTTAGACTAACACTTGATGGGTAATAATAGGTAACAAATATTTCAAAATATAATAACCGGCTATAAAGCTAAGTTTGAAATCAAAGTTTTTATTGGATAATTTTAGTATTTCTTCACAAAAAGCATTTCTTAGTATTTCTTAACTCTATCATTGAGGAACTATATAATAAATACTTGTTTATTGTGTAAACCAATCTTGGATAACGATAGGAATACGAATATCAGTACGAGCCAAATAAAACTGGTTTAATGTACTGATAAATTTATAATACATTAAATAATATTGTTATTTTGTTTAATACGTATAGTATAGACAGTGTTTGTATTTACAATTACTAAGCTTACAAAGCAGTTTGAAAAGCCATACTATTGTTACTATTGTATACTACTATTTGGTTCAAATTTATATGGAATTACCGTAATAATTCATATTATATTTTGTAGCAGTGTGTTCCAGAAAGTTACTGTCAGTTCCAATTCAGTATCGGGGGCTTCATACTCAATCAATTTATGCAATAGCTTTTCTTAACTTTGGTTGCGTAAATATCCCCATTTAACAAGTTTTGGTACAGCCTTTGTATAAACAATCATAACAATTAAGTAAGCAATTAAACTAGAAATCTCAACGAGTAAACAAAACAAAGAATGAAATAGTTTGTATAAACAACTTTTTAATAAAAATATGATTACAAATTTCTCTTTAAACACGCAGGAAATTATCTTAAAACGCATACTTTACTCTTATAATTTATCTTTAGAAATTATTTTTATACTCTCGATTCTATAGAATTTCTTCGGGTTTTCTACTATAAAATCCAAATCGATTTTTTCATTGAATAAATATTAATGGTCTTTGTTTAAATACAAATGAATACAACAAAAATTGATAATAATGGAAAAAAATTAAAAATCTTATTATAATTTTTTAATGAAACAAATAATCTAGGGTTTGATTTCGGAAATTAAATTAGAAATTAAGATCTGCAACAATTCAAATAATATTTTTCCTAGTGTAATATGAATTAGGAAATCTCTACAAAGTTCTCGAGATAGCGATACTGTACATTAAGATAAAAATATAAATAAAATTTTATCAATTTGGAATAACCAGTTCATTTTGGTACGTACTGTATATACTACTACGTATATACCTGTAATTCATTCATTAAATATCACATGATTTAGTGAATTGGGAAACAGAAATATATATCTATCATATTAATAAATGCGTTATGACAACGATTTTCAAATAAATAATCAATTGTGAACAAGTGTTTGAATTAATCGTTTAATTGAAAGTCACGATTAAATGACAAAAAAGTTTTTTATAAGTGTTTTTTCCTCTCGGTTTTTATGTAGAAAACACTATTTCAAGTGAATTAATATTTTTTTTGTTATACTATCTATAGCGTAACAGATATAATTTTTAATAAAGTATTCTATTGATTTATGAATGAGTGAAAAACATATCTATTATTATTTATCAGCTATAACTTACTCAATGAAATGCAGAAAAGCAATTATGACATCAAAAAAAATATTTTTTAATTAAAATTTTTAATGGGCAAAAAATTAAATGACAAAACTTTCATTCATAAACTTTTTGTGAGTAATTACTAGGGTCTTGAGAATCTTTAATTAAAGATTAGTATTTTTTCAAATGAATTACTCGATTCGAACCATAAGGATAATAATCTTAATCACTGCGAAATTAACGAATTCTAACATTACTAAAGATTTTACAAATAACTAACAATTTTTGTAAAATTATCTTTAAAATAGTCTAAAAATGAGATTAAACAGTAAGAATGTACCAAATTTTTATTATTAAAGATATCCTTAAAACGCTTTTGGTAATACAATAAATCTGTATTGTTTTATCAGAAAAGTACGCCTTACTTAAAATTGTAATCAACAGTTTTGGTTATTTATATTGAATTTTTATATTATAATTTTTTGAATTTAGTTTAATAAAAAAATTAAAAATCAGTAAAAATATTAAATATACGATAACAATAAGTTAAATAGAAATATAACCAACAATGTAACTATCCTTTTAACAAGTACAGTATTAGAATTATTTTGAAATAACTATTTATTTATTAAATTGTAAAATCGGTTAACCGGTTAACTCGAGAGTTAAAGGTTTATCTTAAAAAATTTATTTGGAGTTAAAGGTTTAAAGTTAAGAAAAAACAATGCTCAATCACTTAACAAAACATATAATAATTATCTTAATGTACTGTTTTTAAGTTTAAATGATATAAAACTTATTACGATCGCGTCAAACGCATAACACATTGAAAATTTTAGTTTTTGCCATTAGAGGGAGGATTATAGCCGTATGGTTGCAATCAAAGGATGTTTTGTTTTCGAGTAACTTAATCATAATATGAAATAAAGTTTTAATTACTATATAAAATTGGTATTTAATCGAAAATCTATATTAACAATGAGCGAAACAGAAACAGAAAGCTTAGTTATATTAACTGACGACAACCAACACGTGGTTATCGAGGAATCAGTGAAACGCGTGCTATCGCTAAACAGTGAATACTTCCGTATATTATTTTACGGCTGGAGTGTTGACAGTAAACAGCGCCAAATTCGCGTGAAAGATACGAATGAACACGCGCTACGATTTATCATAGACTATATAGCGCACCAAAAGTGTGATTTTCGTAGTTTGAATCACATAATAGTTGCTGATATACTTGGTTTGGCGCATCGTTTAACTGTTAGTCCGCTTATCGCTAAATGCGTGCACGCGTTATGTAACTTAATGTACGACAAGAATGTGTTTTATATCTATATGACCGCCAAGTTTTATGATCTGCGAGGTTTGGGTTTTAGTGTCGAGACTTACTGCCTCCGGTTTATCGCAAACTTCGCTAATCGCGTGTTTGAATGCGACGAGTTTGTCGGTTTGAGTTGCGACCAGTTTTCCGTTATTATTCAGAGCATTCCTCACTCCAAGTATGAGTGGATTATACGCGACGCAGTTCTCAGATATGTTCGCATAAATAATAACAATGGTAAATATAGCGCTACTTTCATATCCCTTCTCAGTATCTAAACTGAATTTTTATATGTCGATACCAAAACATGTACCGCTATTAGGAAATGAGTTTTATCGATGCGCACTTCAATTCAATCGATTGATAATAATTTTTCAAACTCTAGAGCTTATGTTAATAAACTTAGAGATAATTTAGTGATTATAGATTTTTTTAAAAATAATATGTAATATGAAGATAATTTCTATACTTTACAAAAATTTTTTAATTTAATTTTTTTGTTGATAATTTATGAATTTTTAATTACAGGAAATTGTGACGCAATATCAAAATTATTATCGATTCTGTCTAAAAGAAGTATTAACAATCCATTATCTGATAGCAAATTAATAGCAAACTGCGATATCATATCAATAGAAAAGCCAATTTCGTTAATAGATTTTATATTTTATATCGGCGATGAACAGATAATCGTAGATAACATAACATTTTATTGCGATCGCATCCGTTTTGGTTCATTCGCTCATTTATTTTATTTAGATATACGTACGCTCGAACTGTCTTATGACAGAAATCATTGTAAGCTTAAGTTATATATAAGAATAAAGAGATGCGTTATCTCTCAAAGTAAACATTTCGACAAACAGTTTTTTACTAGTAATTGTGCGAACATTTTGTTCTCGGATCCCGTCAAAGATGTGAGGAGTATTGTCGGACAATTGTTTAGATTTATTGATTGCAGGTTTATTGCTTAGGCTTAAGTTTCACTTCAATAAGCCTTATTATTACTAATTTTTAATTATTTTTAAATTAAAAAATATTGTTTTTATTGTTTTAAAAAATAAATTATACAATAACTTAATTTTAATTATAGTAATTATACAGTAATAAAATAATTTAAATTTTTAAAATTATTCAATTTTGAATAAATAATCCTTTTTTGTACGGGTATTGGAAATTTTGAGAAATTAATTTTAACATGAAAACTCACGGCTATTAATGACTGTTACCGATTAATACATCTTCTGGCGGACATCCACCTTCATCTTTATACGGGTCGAGCAAATATCGGGCATTATCTCTAGTCATACATTCCCCTAAACTGCCCAACATGTTTCCACAGTCCGATTTTAGTGTGGAATTTTTCGACGTCTGAAATCCGTTGGATTCGTCCACACAGAAGCAACTGGAATCGTCGCACTGCAGTGGCAGGTAATTACCATTTCTGTCGCATTTGTAACGCGCATACATATCGGTCACTTTATTTCTGGCTGTACCGCCGATATCGCGAATTAATTCAAGTTCACGAATGCAGTCTAATATATAATTAATGAGCGAATGAGCATAACTTTTATCATAAATCATTAGTGTTCAGAGTTTCGTATTTGAGATTAAGTTTAATGCAAATATAAAGATAGGAATGAAAGAAATCGTAATTAATTTAATATTATTATTTAATCGCTTTAATACGAATTATCGTAATTTTTGAAATTGTTTAGGTTTGCATTTTAAGCACTCTAACAACAGCTACGCATCCATTATCGTAGGTTTTTAAAGTAAATCCCATTACACTTATAAACTGCTTATTTTGATTAAGTATTTTAGTTTATCTAATGCTTAAATTATTGTAATCGTAAACATACTGCAATTTTGTTTCTTAGCCAAAGTCGTGCCATTTTTATCGGTTCTGTCGACTTCAGTTCCTTTATATTTGTCTCCGTATTTATTAACGCAATAACATCTAAATAAGAAAAGCATTAAACAAATCGAAAATGAAACGATAAACTAGCGAATATGGCATATAAATTGTTAAATAAATATTTAAATTCGAATACTTATTGTTATTGCACTGAACGGGTGCGAAACTGCCATCCAAATCGCATTTCGGTATATCGTAACCGACCACTACATATCGCGGTTCGATGTATTCGTTTTCTTCCGTATATTCTAATTTTTTGATTTCTTCCGTCACATTCATATATAACTTTTGACAGTCTGACTGATAATCATATTTATATTTGTCTGAAAACAAAGTAAACCAAATCAATCAGAAAAGAATGGAATGGAATGTGGATAATCTGAATCATACGGCACTTTAGTTGTTCCACATATTTCCTATGAATAGGCATTTCATCCATTTCTCCCGATGTAGTGTTCATGCAATACGTAATATTTCCTGAGAACTGAAACGGTTCGTAATTGCCATTTGGTTGACATCTTAAATAGTTTACAGTTTCCATTGTTTGGTTTATTTCTCTTAATTGTTTAGTCACTTCGTCGTACTGTCTCGCGCACACTATTCATACAGATATGAATCTATAACTAATGATTACTATTTGTGGTATTTATTTCTTACGGCAATCCATATCATTAGCGTTATTATACGGTGCAACACCGAAAAGCCTATTCCCGTATTTGTCTTGACAATGACACCTACAAGTAGATAATACAATCTAATTAAATATATCGATTGGAAAATGTATAATAATATAATGTCAAAAATATTTGGCTTATTTTTAAAAGTTGTTTATTACAAACAATGCATTTGAAAAAATAAAAATGAAAAGTGTTCTTACAAAGTGCCGTTTTTACAGATTGTGGGCGCGAAGTCGCCATAATCATCGCATACGGGAATCGGTTCACCTTTGGTTTGTTCACTCTTATCGAGCATCGTCTTTCGCTTTCTTTCGCATTGATTTTCATTTTGATATCGATATACTGTAATGCGCGAAATATGTACAAACAATCAGGTAATTATTAATATAAAGTGGAAATAAATAATCAATAATGAATAATCAACTGAACTGCTTCTGCATAAGCTTTGTCCATCCTCTCCATCTTTAAAGCATTTTAAGTGTGGTCCGCATTCAGTTCCGGGAACATTACCGGACATTTCCGACTGGCATTCGTCGCCCTCCTCTTCCAAATGGAAAATTCGTATTAATGTTACGTTATATAATAATTAATGGTTAAATAAATTACTTAATTCTTTGATACATTTGTGACAACATCCGCATTCACTGGCGTTAAAAAGTGTCCTCAAATCACTACCTTTGCACGAAAATTTAGGACAAATGGACAGCACTGTACAGTAGAGCGGGTTATCGCATATCGCGTAGTTTACCTGACCATTGATTAAGTATACGTTTATGTATATGTAGACGTTTGCCAGCAAAAATGCTACCGTAAACTTTAATAAACTCATTTTTTAAAATTGAAAAACTAATATAAAATAGTGTATTGATATATTTTTAATAATATAAAATAATTTAATTATTTAAAGAAAAACTGTACAAATATAATATCATGTAATGTATATAAATCATGAATTCTTAAGAACTTAGAATGGATTGAGTAAACATTTCTCATAACAATGCAGTAATGCTTTGATAAATAAATGCCAGATAAATTATTTCCATGACATTTAACATTTCTATTGCATACCTTTAAAAAAAAGTTTATTTAATTGCGATAACATTTTTCTACAAAAGCATTGCTTGAGATTTTTTTTATTTGCAAAAAGGATTTGTAGTCGATTTTTACTTTACATGCGAGAGTTTATTCAGCCAAATGTTGATTAACTAAACTTGGAAACTGTTAAAAGAAATTAGTTTATGTGCATGTTTTGTGTCACAAGATTAAAGCAAAAATAGAATTTAATCATAAATTGCTTTACTGTTCAAATATGTTCATTAATTATCAAAAAATTTGTTTATATTGTCTTATTAGCGTTATTCCGCTCTTATTTGGATTAATGGTGCGAATAAAATTCATCTAAAATCTTGTTAAATTATGTTTACGGAAAATGAAATTTATATTTTACATTTAAATATTATAAAATTATTTTTATGTAACGAATAGTGTGAATAGAAGTACGGAGTAGTAAATACCAGAATTTATGAACTTTAAATTTAATGTTTATTCGTAAAAATTCAACTGTGAAAAAATACGTCAATCTTTTCGTCTTTTATTATATAAAAAATTTCTTCTTACGTTAAAAGTATGAGAGCTGGAGCTGATGGAGCTGAGCTCGCTGATGATAGAGCTGAAATTCAGCTCGTGTTTTAGAGTTTAAGAGCTGCAAAATTCAGCTCAGCTTTCAACTCAATCTCTTAACATACAGTTGCGTTTTGTATTAATATTTTTCAATTTTCTGTTGTATTATGCATATGAAACATGATTTCAAATTCAAAAACGACTGAATAAATAAACTTGTCATATAATAACGAATCATAATAATATTATTATCATGTTTAGAAAAAAAAAGTTAAGTATAATTAAAATTTTTCATACAAAATATATTTAAAATGTTTCAGCGTATCAGCTCAGCTCAGCGCAGGCAAAGTCCAGCTCAGCTCAATCTATTTGGAGCTGAATACTATATCAGCTCAGCTCTAAAAATTTATTTTTAGTGCAGCTAAGCTCTCAGCTTAGATAAAGCTGAGATTTTACAGCTGATTCTTATCACTAGTTTTTAATCGCATAATGTTTTCGACCTAAAAAAATTACCATTAAGCTAAATAACTATCATTTATGAAATAACTTTGTGTTCAAAAATATGCAGATTTTTATTAATAAAATCCTTTAAATACAAAATAATTTTACGTTACAATATAATAATTTAACTAGTAATTTCGGTATTAAACTTGTGATTCGCGAGAATATTTTTTTGAACCTTTCAAAACAAACTTTTGAGCCTTTGTTGCCAACACTATTAGGACGAGAGTGGCGTAGAATACTATTATAACCTTTAAAAAAAGAATATTAACTGTTAAGGTAATGCTTAAAAAGTGAAGGAAAAGCGATATTTTCCGCTTTACCGAGACATAGATAAACACGTCAGCTCTTCTTTCAAAGTTGATAGTGCTTTGAGTTAACAAGAAATTATTGTATTGTAAGGAAGAGAATGTGTGATTGCAATGACCACTGATCGATCTGAAATCAATGAATACAACCGAAAGCATTATACGTTATACGGTATATAATCTTTACTGTAAGCGATGTTATTTGCGCTTCCATTATTAGCATAAATAAATAATGTTTCATAAATAAAATGAATGTAAAATTCTTTATATAGAAATATGTCTGACAGTTTCCTACACCGAAATATTTTTGAATAAACGCTTTTAATTTAATATGTAATATAAATGCTTAACCGTTTGATTTATGCTTTTATAGTTTAGCATTTAAGCATCTCATATCAACATTTATATTATCAATATCCGTGCCATCATAGCCATCATAGAACTTATAAACTTCTAAATTTTGTTCGTATAAAATATTGTTAAAGTAGAAACTTATTCTCTCATTTTCTCTATTATTTGATTCGTTTAGATTTATATTTCCAATTATATATATTTTAATTGGAAATTATTATTTACATTTACGTTAGTTTTTTATAACAATACTCTAAGTATACTGTAATTCATAAGGAGCTTAGTATTTGATAAACGTATTTGTTAGGCATTATTAGCTCTAACTTGAAAAGAAACAAACATGAAAAAAATTATTAAAAATATTTTCAAACTAAGCTCAGATTTGTGTTACTTGTTTA
Source organism: Phthiracarus crinitus (assembly GCA_034698025.1). Lineage (NCBI taxonomy): Eukaryota > Metazoa > Arthropoda > Arachnida > Sarcoptiformes > Phthiracaridae > Phthiracarus > Phthiracarus crinitus. The sequence goes on from JAQGAW010000779.1 coordinate 19,948, forward strand.
TAAGCGAATGCGAATAATAGCATTCCAATCAATAAAAAAGATATTAAACAAAGACAAGATATACACTATGAATGACACTTAAAGCGTATATAGTCGGCGAAAATGTCGAAAACGCGGGATTAAATAGATTTTTATGAAATATTTTTAACAATACATAGGAATGAGAATGGAATTCATTCACACGGCTATATGGATAGCAGTAAAAAAATTTGACTATATTTAATAATACTTAGATCTATATTGGAAATATTAAAAATAGCAATCAATAACAAAATTAGTAATTATTTTATGGAATTTTCGGAATTTACAAAAAAAAATATTTTGGTCATTGCGAGTAAATAATGGCATTAATTTCATTCTAAACAATAATAATAATAAAATAATAGCGCTTTATAGTAATTTTAAACAAATGGTTTAAAATATTTTTATAATTAATAAACATATACTTAAGAATTTTCATTTTAATAATTCACCGTAAAAACAATATTTTACAAATAACATCGGAATTTGAAGAATTGTTCGCATTCCTATAAATAGGATAAAAACTTACCTCGAACTGACGCATAAATAATTTTTCGTTGACTTTGCAGTATTGGCGATAATTGTAACGATAACAATAAACACAACGGCAAACAAATAGCTCAAAACAGACATTTATGAGCACCGAATCGTGTGAGAAGTCGAAAACAGAATTAATGTCATCGGAATCTCATGCAATAAAGATTATATGCATGTATTGAATGCAGATTTTTACTGTTAAACAATTGCGAGCAACGCTTGTGTGTGTGAGAGAGCTCTCAGAAAAAAGCGAAAAGTGGTCAAACTTAAGTATTATGTGACAGGAATGCGCTGTTGAACGCAAATAAAATAACTGCGAATTCGGCGATTTTCTCTATACTCCTTCTTCTTCTTTCTTTCTCCTCTTAATAGATTTTTATTTTATTTTCTTCTAGTGGAACACAGAAATCCTTTAATGACCTGTCATGTAATGTCGAGAATTATTGGATATATATATTTTCTATTATGATCGATCGCCTTATATATGTATTAAATATTCGCTGTTCTCTCCATAGTTCTCGCTCTCGATTCGAGTTTCCTTTTTTATTTATCACTTCACGCTGTAGTCGATTGAAATGAATACAAAGACGAAACCAAAAACCAAATATTCATTTAAGGTTAAGGGAAAAAGGTTTTCGCTTTCTCTCTCTAACGTCTATTGTTGTTCGAAGAATAATCGAAACGATTTCTTTTTTTTTTTTGGTCGAGTGTGCTGTTTGATGACATTTTTGCGCTGATTTTGCGATCAGAAAAGTTTTTCCTTCTCTTCTTATTATTTTTGTTTAACAGTTATTTGATGTACTGTTCGAGCGAAACGTTCGTATTTTATATGTGTTTATTTCGAGTCAATATTAAGTTACCGAATAGAAAAAGTGTTCAAACAAATTAAACTTATTCTTTATATTACGTGTTTTCGATCATTTATTAAAACATACGCATACACGCACATAGCTTTAAATGAGTTTGAATGCATCGGTACTTTTATTATGCTTTTACTGTTATAAAATTTGTATCAATTAAACGCGAATCACAGACCATATCAAATGGAAGTGCACTTTAGGTTAAATATATAAAATGTCTCATAAAAATGTGATAACTTTGATTTGAAAAACATTTTGAATTAAAAAAAACATTCGAAAGCCTTCAGAATATTTTAGTGCTTTAAGTCATAGTGTCTCAGAGAGGGGTCTGGCAGGTGTATACACCCCCAAAATTTTGAAAATTCAAGCACAAAAATATTGAAAAGTTTTTATTCATAAGTGAAAAAATTGTCCATCTAAACGGATGCACTTAAATTTTGGTCATTGTTTCGAAAAATTCTCGTTCAAATTAGTTTAGTATTTCCGATGACCAAAAATTATCTCTTAAATCCGATGAATTTTGAAAAAGTCCAGAAGGAGACCCCCAGACTATCCGACAATATGACACTATGACACTCTGCTTTAAGTAAGAATGATTTCAAAGACGTAAAAATTTCTTTCAAGTTATTCTAGTCAGTAATAAAGTTTATGCCGGAAACATTTTCATACATCTAACTCTAAACATATCGATCGTTAAACTTGTAAAAAATGACAATCGATTGAACTACAAATGCTAATATGCAATAATATAGTTATTGAGAATTCTTTTGTACTGTTTGGTAGCAACAAAAATATTACATCGTTTTGGGTATTATAGTGATGTCAATTGCTTTATAAAATTCTAACCATAGTACACATTCTTTTTTTGTTATGTTGAATATCAGGAAAAATTTCCGAATAACACGCAAATTTATAGTAATTTATTCGAACGCATTACGAAAAAATTGCGAAATAACATCTTTCACATCAAATATGATATATTGTACTGCATATAACTATTTTCTTTAAATATATAAATCACAGGCAAACAGCAATTTTCTCGAGAATAGTGTATTTATGAGTTAAGGATTTTTTATTTAATTTTATTTACTATTTATTACTGTTGTAAATAATATGTTTATACTTTGCTATTGAATTATTTGGCTATAAAAAGAAAAATTGTAAAAATAAATTGCAATAAGAAACAGATTGTTTGGTAAACTTTATGCATAAAGATTGTAACTTTTTAAATGTTTAGAAATTATATCTTATAATTTTCGTGTTGCGTCAAACCAATTATTATCAATAAATAGAGCAGATCAGCTTATAGTAAATCAATATCTTACTCTTAATATTTGGAAAGCACTGTACACTTATTATAATCCCAGACTCTGAAACTCTAGAGAGCGTCAAAGTTAGAAATTCTCAATTTATGAAGGGGTAAAAACTCATCGGATTTAAACGTCAATTTGTTTTGGCCTTCGGACTAAAAATATTTTTTAATTTGGAATTTTCATTTTCCTAAGAAAGCCTAAACCACGCCCTTCGCAAAATTCAAGAAAATTTTTTGAAATTTTGACAAAAATTTTAAGGAGATAATATAAAACTCACTTTTGTTCAATAATTTTTTTACGTTTAATGAAAAAATTTTTCAAAATTTTCAAATTATTTTGTCCTTGAATTTTCCAAATGAGTGGTGTGGTTAACTTTTCCAAATATCTATAAGGTGGTCAACCCTGGTCTAGCTCTGGGTAAGTATGTATACAAGTGCCATCGAAGTTGGAATTAAGCTCAAAGCTGTTGTCTTTATATCCAGGCGTATGATTGTTGGGGTCACTCTTTAAATACTTTTTATTTTTATATAAAATAAGTTTTATAATGAATACAAGGCATCAAAAAGGCCAGTACTGCAACAGCTTATTAGAATACTAGCTTTGATCCAATAAGATTCAATTTAGCACATTGAAAATAATTCACGAACCCATCTCTTGGGACAAACATGATAATCGAGTGATTTTATTTACATTATTTATCTCATATATTCGGTTACTTTTGCGTTACCAAAGATTGATGTATAATTAATTTTTAGATCATTGCGTGCATATATTTGCTTAACATAATTGCTAAAACTGTAATAGTAGGGACAAATTACACGCTATGATTGCAAATAACACGATTATTAAACTTCGTTTATTAATGAATTAAAAATTAATTAAACACTAAAATCTACGGAGTATATATGTTATAATAAGTTCGTTTTAGCGAATCATAAGCTCTAGCAATGCAAGCCTAACCATATTTATTATTATTATTATTATAGTATTATATGGTTCTTTAGAGATTTTGATGAAAACATTCGGTCGATGATTATTATTATCTTAAATTATTAAAAACCGATGTTAAAAAAATTAGAATATTTAAAGCATTCAATTTTGTAAATAATTTCAGCTGACGTTTCATATTTTAAACTCATAGAAGTTATCTCATATCTAGGGATTTAAAAATCGTTAAATAACGATTAAAGTTTTCACCTCAATTAATCAATTCGATCCATACTTTACTTAATAATAACCAGGAATGGGATTTTTATGGTGTCTTAGCACATAAATTATGGCATGGTATTATGGTGTCTATTATAGGAAATTATTGTGTCAATTATGGTGTTTATTTTTTAATTTTTCCAATAAGATTTTCACAAATTATGCATTTTCTGAATATTGATAAACATTTTAGATTGAAAACTTTTCTATAATTATTTTATCTCATTTATTTAGTAAAATTTTTACCATATAATTTAATAGTCTAGAAAAAACTTCGAATTCAAAAAAAGATTTTTTCAAAAAAATAATTTTTTAAAATTTCGTTCTAACAAAAATGACATTTAAGTATTATGAAAGTATTATAAATGAGCAATTCTTAATTTATTAGTGTTTTTTTAATTAATTATTCATAGATCATGGTATAAATTTAGGTTCTTAAAAGGTATGGTAATTTATGGTTTTAGTTTAAAATTATGGTAAATTATGGCAAATTATGGTATACCATAATAATCCTATTCCT
>JAQGAW010000780.1:0-24370 GCA_034698025.1 Phthiracarus crinitus
AGTCTCGCAAGCATTTTAAATTAGCCGTTAAATTTCTATTTGGTGAAAATTTAAGTCCATAATACTATTTATAAATTATATATATTTTAAATTACATGCAATATTTGTCAACTTCTTCCAGTGTTTCAGGAAATTTTGCTGTCGGGTCATTAAAAATCACAATATTTGCGAAACAATTATCAACTATAGACTTATCGCAAGCTTTGTTTTTTTTAAACAATAAATGTAGTTAATATATAACACCATAAATAAAAGAAATGCTTGTAATCGGAATTCCATAGTAATATTCATTTAATTATGTTGTTTAAGCTTTCGTTACTTTATATATGACGATGTCCTTCGTTGTAAAATATTTTTAGTCATTACTAAGGATAGTGATTTCGTGGAAAATACAGCAATTTTGTTAAATAATATCACAGGGAGATTACTACGTTAAGATCTATTAAGTATAACTAACAAAATAAAAGTAGTTTTATTTTCCCGGATTTTTCCGGTTTTGGCAGTTTATAAGAATAATCCCGGAAATGCACTTATTTTGAATAAAGATCCCGTTTTTGCTATATTTAACAAAATGGGTATAATATTGGGACAAAATTCTTTTATAAGTATTCATTATCTTTATGAAAGTATGAGATAATTAATTGAAAATAGACAAGGATTTATAGAATATAAACTATAAATTTTTCATATCATAATTTAAAAGAATTTCTCAGATTTCTTAATATTAACAATAATTAAATTTTCCCGGAACTGTTCCCGGTTTTAATACATTTTTTGTTCCCGGTTCCCTCCCATTTTAACAAATTTTTAATCCCGGAAATCACTATCCTTAGTCATTACATAACTTGTTAAACAACTTCTCGGTTTAGTCAATAAATTTTAATCAAAAGTCATGGGGATTTTTCAATAAAAAAACAACCTTAGAATTCTTAATCAGATATGTGAAATGATATATTAAAATATTATATTAAAAATAAGACAATTTAAGCGCAATTTTCCCACAAACTGAAAAATTAACGTTTACTTACTGATTTTTGTGAAGCCTTTCAAACAAATTTTAAAAAATCTAAAATAACTTAAATTTTCGCAATTTATATAATAGCTTATAACTGTTATTATAATAGCTATACAAGATTTTCTATTCTAAATATTGTATTTTATAACTCAGAGCTTAGCGCTCATAAAATTTTAGTGAACAGAAGAAACAGCAAAAAAATACTGATTGGAACACACTGTTTGAATAATTAGCTTTAGGTTTGAATAGTAATTTATGTAAATGTTTTTTGTTTGTTAAACGTATTAAAAACTAAAATACTGTAATTTTAAATTTAAAAATGCCAAAACTTATTCAACGGTTAAATATCGATAATTTTGTATGCAAATTTAATCATATAATGGAGGAATTATTGGTTCAATTAAGAAGATTCATAGTATGTTTGTATACACATAAATGTGTGTTAAGGTCAACAGAAAAACCGATTTCTAAACAACATATAGCCATCAATACATAAATGTGTTTATTATCAAATAGAATTGATTAATTGAAAATTAGGACACTAGTGGGTGTCGACAAGTTTCCCATTAAATACTGAAGAGAATAACGAATTCTTTGATTGTCGCAATCGATCGGTCGAGTATTCAGATAGCGTTTATCTCGATTACAATGCCAGTCAAGTTACAGCCGAATGGCACTGATGGTCGCATAACACAACTGATGTGCCGCTAACTGGAAAACCACCCGTTAAGCATCGATGGCTTTCACAACGCACCGAAAACATGACGGAAACTAATCTAATCTACAATACGTTCCTTATTTGACAAAACCACAAAATATTGAGTGATGAGTACCACAAGAGCTAAAAAATTTGTGTTTTGATTAGTTTTTAGTTGTGTTATACGTATCGATCAGTGTATAAAAAGTTTGAACTTTTAACGGGTAGTTATTGTGGTATTTATTAGGATTAAATAGCAGTTATAAACATAGATATATTTATAAGATAAATAAATAATTTGGTTGTTAAACGCGAAATCTTTTTTTATAAATGATAAATATGTTTGTTTAGACATAAGACCTCCTAAAGTCATTAAATCTAGAAGTTTTTGAAATTTTTATCTTATGAATAAAAGTAACAAAAACTTACATTATTATGATTGTCTGTACGTATTCGTTGAACGGTTCATATATAAACATTGCTGATAACTATTCACTTGAGCTTTGATATCATTTAAACAGAGTATTTAAGCAAAAAAAGAATTAAGACGTACATCACACAAACACTTGAACTAAATCTGACACATCTTTTGAATAAGTTCGCAATCGAATTGTTTTTAACTATGAAGCAAATATATTTTCTATTATTTTTGCTAATATGTGTTAAACTTAACTCTGTTAATGCTTTCGGAATCAAAGATATAAGTGATGGCGCGTCGAAAATATTACATCGATTAGAATCAGGTAATCGATTGCTAACGAATATTTGTAATTGTTATATGTCTTAACTTTTCATATTGAATTCATATCTAAGGCGGGATTCAGAGATAAGGCGGGATCCGATAATAATCCAAAAACATTTATGATTCTTTCAAATTGATTTAAGAAATAACTTTATTGCTTTGTATGTTGGTTTGTGACTGCAGCTAAACTATTAGAAGTTGCGTTTTACTGTCTAATAAGAACCAATTTTGCTACCATTCAAATACTTCGGTGTTTCTTAAATCAATTTTCAAAGTTTTGAATTTAATTTGGAAAATAATTAGAACGCGTTTCGCGTCTGAATTCGATATTCAAAGTTCTGTTATAAAAGTTAAACCAAAGTATAATTCGTAAATAATTGTTAGGAATTGAATCGCAAATGCAATCCGACGAAAGCAAAGCGGACACAGTTTGCGAGCAAAGCTGTGCCAAACAAGTGGCAGAATTGCGCAAAAACGTTACCGAACTATATGTGGCATTCTTAGCACTTCACGCAGAGTTGGCTCATGTCAATCAGCATATTAATTATCACGAAAGAGCATTGAAACATATCGCACACTTTGCTCATAAAAAAGATTCAAAACATGACTCTAACCATCATCATCACGAACACGCTTCGAAGAATGGAACCGTTCATCAACACATTCACGATCACAAGCATAATCTTAACGATACTAATGATGGAGAAACGCATAATGAAGATCATAGCGATGACGACCATCATTCACGAAATGCTACTGAAGAGCATCGCGACCATCACAGTGATCATAATGATCATAATGATCATAGTGGTCATAGTGATCATAGTGGACATGACGATCATCACAGTGACAGCAGTGATAGCCATCATCAGCATAATAATCAAGAAGATGAACACCACAACCATCATGAACATCATGAACAGCACGATCGTCATGACAATCATGACAATCATGACAATCATGACAATCATGACAATCATGGCAATCATAGCAATCATGATCATCAACAGCACAAGAACCAAGAAGAAGCGCATAATCATGACAATCATGAACATAATGATCGAGAAGAACAGCACAAACATAAACACCACCTCAACCACAACAATCATGACAATCACGAAGAACATCACCATCACAGTGATCATCACGAAAATCATGAACACGATTCTCCTCAAAATAAAAAGAATAACATTACTCTGGATGTCGATGAACAAAATGATGATAGAAATCAACAAAATAGTGACACCGAAGAGCAGATATTTACGGCACGAAAGAGAGTTGAAACAGAAAAAAATAGTTATGACACATCAAAGATTTTAAAATCCTTAAATTTGGATCAACAAACCATTAGTTCAATACTTAACCCGTATTTTACCAAAAATTATTCCGTTACAGAAGAAGACGCTCAAAAGAAGTTGCAAATTAGTGATAAAGATTTTCAAGAGTGGTTCAGCAAAATGATTGATAATATTCATAAAACTTCTCATAATAACCACACGCATGATCACAGTCACGATTCAGATTATGAAGATGATCATCACAGCCAACATAAACACCACAATCACCACCACAATGATCACCACAATGAACACCACAATGAACACCACAATGAACACCACAATGAACACCACAATGAACACCACAATGAACACCACAATGAACATCATGATCAACATCATAATGATGGTCATCATAGTAACGGTCACATTGACGACAATGAGGAAAATCGCAAAAATATGGATGATATGGAGAAGAGTTTAAACGAAGAAGACGAGTATATATTCGCGACGTGTTTGGTTCGGCCCAATCGACACATCGCTCTTCTCAATCAACAAGACGTTAATGGAAGAATAAACTTATGGCAAAAGAAGCATAATAGGGGCGCTTTAAATATTCATATTAAACTAAGAGGATTCGAAGTTGTCAGTCAGCGTCCGGGCAATAGAGAAACTCGTGAAACAATACACTCTCCACGGGAACAACATTCCGATGAAACTAATGAACAATTATTACAACACGTTAGTATGCATACACACGGTTTCCATATTCACGAATTCGGTAATTTGTCGCGCGATTGTCAATCAACAGGCGGTCATTACAATCCATTAAACGTGAATCACGGCGGACCGACGGATACCACACGACATCTCGGAGATTTGGGAAATATAAGGTGCGATGAAAATGGAGAAACAGATGCTGAGCTCAGTTTCGCGGGATTATCACTGACTGGAGAATACAGTGTTATCGGACGTTCTATAGTAGTGAGTCACGCTTTTATGTCCCCAAATATATAAATCCATTTTCATAAATATTTATATACGGTATAATGAATGTAAAGTTATTGACGTATATTCATACTCATAGATTCATCAATCGCCCGACGATTATGGCCGTAACCCAAAAAGTGTGACGAGTATAACAACTGGAAGTTCGGGCGTTCGTATCGCGTGTTGCACTATAGAACAGGTCAAACAATTGCCTAAAGAACCATACGATACGCGGAGCGTTGTGGCGCCAATCGCTGCGCCATTAACTAATTCTAGGCGTCGACGTGAGACTCTGCGCGGGTTAGCAGACTCGGACCGAACACATAAGCGAAGATTGAACGAAATATACCAACAGTTCGCCAAATATCAGAACGGAATACAATATCGGTCTCGGTTTGAGGTGCGAACGCCAAGAAAGCATCAAAAGCATACATACAGCAGAGAATAATATGATGTCATATAGCATTTGATCATATTTTTTCATTTAATAATTTAATAATGTAATTCTTTTACAACAAACAAAATTTTAATAGCGGTAAATCTATGTTATTGTAAAAAAAAACATTTTCTACATTTTTCATTAGTTAATGATAAAATATTTTTTAAGTTTATGAGTAATTTAGTTTACTAAATAAAGTAATTAAATGTATTTTACCTCTCAAATTAGAGAAAAACCTTTTTGAAACTACAGTAAAAGTTATATGTTTAAGACAATTCCAACAATTTAAACATTACTTAATAAAATTATATGATAAAATTTTGATTAAACTTATAATAAAATAATAGGAAAGATATGACACGATTAATGTTATATATATAGATGTGATGAAACTATCTTTTATGAGGTAGAATTTTAGGCATTTTATTAATTTATTCGCAAATTGAATTTTAGACTTTTTAAATTACTAAAGTTTAAGCAAAAACGAAAAAATAAATTTAAGTTTCCCCATATATATTAAAATTATGTTGTTATGTAAAATATATGTTCTGTGATTCCCATAACATTTTTTTCTTTTGCATATTTTAATATTTTTCTGTAAGTTATTTTTTTAACTTTAAAGTTGGAATACGATTATTATTATGAAAGTGTATGTTAACATAAAAACTTGTATAATATTATCTGTCGAGGAAGTTATATCTTTTACAATTAGATTTATAGAAATTGTTGTGATTTATATAACTTAGCATTAAATAAAACTTTATTAAGAAATGTCTAAAAGAGTATGAATTGTCTAAATAAAAGTGTGATTTTATTTTTTATATTACATGGAATGATAATTGAATGTTTTAATCGTGAAAGAGTTTGCGATAAAAAACGATTCGACGATTGCGCGTACAATGTATTGGGAGTTAAAAAATTCGAGGATCAATTAGGCGGTGATCAGTGGAATAAAGAAGTAGATAAACACTGCAAGTAAATAATATACAGCTGTGGTTACTAATCTACGGTTTTTAGAAACTAAATTACTCGTCACACCATTGAAAGCTGGTTAACTTTTAAACACTACTCGACACTTTTTAGTTACTACTCGACGATAATGATAATGATTATGAATATGGCTTCAATTTTTATGCCACAGGTGTGCAAATGTTTTAGTAAAGCATACATATAAATTTAGCTTGTATTTACTGTGCTTATCGTCGAGTAGTAACTAAAAAGTCTCAAGTAGTTTTTAAAAACCGTAGAGCAGTAACTTCGACAACAGTAATACATTGTAATTTATTATTTTGATTTATGTTTATTTATTGAACGAATAAGAGAGTTACCGATGAATATTAAATGTATGAAAGACTACATTCAAAAATGTTTGAATCCATATGCGAGACTGAATTCACTTTTTATGGTGTATGATGTGGCAAATTACATCAAAATTTTGTGCGTCTCTAATACTAAACACTATTTCTATAGATCTAAAAATAATTATTATTATCAGATGAAAAATCACACGGAAAATAGATCGATAGTAAAATTGTAATTATATTATTCAATTTTCGTGTTATTTAATATAAGAATTTGATATTTTATTTAATAGCCTTTACGTACGGTACTTACTTGTAGAATGTGCTATAAGCGCGTGGAAATATTTGGGAAAATGCAGGACAAAATTGATTGACTCATTCATACGGATATCATTATTAAATACTTATAAATATAAAATTCCGTTAATGTGTTGGTATGTATTAGTGATTGAAAATTTTACTCCACTAACGTTCCACGTTTTTTTGAAAGTGAATTTGAAAAAAGCACCGGTAGTGGAGCGTTAGTGGAGTGGAAAATATTGTATTTACCGTTTGTGGAACGTTAGTCAAATTTATGTTTCCGTTAGTGAAACGTTAGTCATTTTTTGTAAGATTAATAACTATTCAAAAATAATTTCAAAATTATCAATGTTTATTTAAAAATAATTTCTAAAATAAAATTACTCTTTATAAATAACAAATAGTCAATATTTTAAAGCGATAATCTTCATCTTCGAGATCCTAGATTTCTACCACTAATATTAAAATTATATTCTGATACAAAATACAATCAAATTCAAATTTTAGATTAATATTTGTGAAACTTTAGTGAGTGGAACGTTAGTGGAATTAGAAAATAGTACCGTTAATATTTTCAATCACTAGTATGTATACCTAAGAAAGCTTAATACTTTATTATCTATTTTAGTTTCGTTAATTATGTAACAATAAAATACAAAACGAAGATTTATATTATCGCATTATTAATATCTTACTAAAAGATTAAAAAATAATTTTAATGTTTTTATTACATTTAAAAAGCCATTATTGGAGATCAAAACATTGTGGTATTGAGGCATATGATGAGGAATCAAGAAAAACTGGAATTTGCACGAAAGAAAATTTGTTTGAGATGATAAGTTTTAACGATGCTATGACTGCGAGTCTAACAAAAAATTGTTTTGATTATACTTATGGTTCGGATAAATGCAAAAACCTTTTATTAACAAACAAATTAAATCAAAGTTTACCAATTAATTTGACAAAAACAGAATTTACACCAATTATTGATATATTACAAAGTCTATGACATTTAATTTGTGGTAAATTTAATGTTTAATAAAAAATAGAATTAATAGCGTTTTTAAATGGAGCCAAAAACACTCCATACTATATGAGTCGTGCATATACGGTATACTGTAGATTTATATACTTCTAATTTTTGAAATAATATTGTTAATATATTTTACTCTCAAGTAAGAGAAATTTTCTTGAAACTATAGTAAAAGTTATATGTTTAAGACAAATCAAACAAATTAAAACATTAATTAATAATGTTAAATATGAGTTCATATATCGGAATATTTATATAAAAATAATGTGTTAACATTTTTTGATCATTATTTGTATATTATTTTTAGTTCTGGAAAAAATAAAATTCAACGAATACTGTAATAGCCATTGATAATGATTGCTGTAAAGCAATCGAAACACACTGACTGTCTAGACAAGTTCACTGTAAAGTGATTACTAGGGACGCAAAAATCGTTAGAAAAAAGGGTGCAAAATAATCGTTAGAAAAATTGATCAAATAGTTAAAAAAATCGTTAAAAAAACTTATAGTAAAACAGAAATATTAATATAATTAGAGGATGGGTTTCATTAATTAATTTCAAAAAATATGGAATAATTCAAATCTAATCAGATTTAAACGACATTAATTTGATTTTCTTAATTAAATCTCTTTATTAAAAATTTATATTTTATTTTTTCCAAAGTTGACCTATCAAACCTCTTCGGATTTTAACGACAAATTTTTTAGTTTTTCTACTTTAAACGACAAAATTTCAAATAAAATTGCAATCGTTTGAAATAAATAAAATCGTTAGTTATATTTAAAACCGTTTGTTTCGTTATTTATATTTCGTTTTTTAAAAGTTTTTAAGTTAAAAACCAATTAAATATACGTTTTCATATCGATTTTGAGTGGTTTAAAGAAATCGCTAATTAACGATTTTCGCGTACCTAGTTCTAACCTGTCAGCCTAAGCCTATCGACAAACCTTAGGCTCAGCCTATATTGACATCTCTATAAATAAGCGACGCATTGATATGTGTGATGAGCGCAGTCGCAGATACGCTTATATCGCTTGTTTTGAATGTACGTCAGACAGGGAGTCATTCACTGATTCAAAATATTAAAATAACAAAATTAAAGCATAAAACCGTAAAATAAAATGAGGTGAAAGTTAGATATGCGCAAACTTTACCTGACCTCGTCGAGCCTTTGATATGTTTTGTCAAATATGGCCAGGCTATTGTCAAAAGTTTTTAGTGATTTGAGTCTAGTATACTCAATTAATTCTTTTTTCTGAATGAATTACCACTAAATATCTCAAATCCGTTAAATAAATTCATTAGGCTTTGTAATCTAAAGAAGTATTGTTTCTATTTATTTATAACTCGCTATTATTAAATAATGCTTAGGTTTGACTTTTCTAAAACTAAACAAAACCATTAATTTAAAAACAACTAGATCAAATCACAAACACACTATTAAATAATTTATATAAATGGTTTCATTGTTTGTTTGTGTTTTGATATTAATGGTCTAACTATATATGCTAAGAATGGCTGACTTAAGAAACTCATCTACTAATATATAGAACATTATGATTAGCAAAATACTTGATTTAAAAAAGTAAATATAATAACCATATTTGGTCAATTAAATTAAAATAAATATTTTTGAAATTATTTTTAATATATACCATAGTTACACAAGGTCGGAACCAATAGGGGGTCAGATTCTGGATATCTCAATTTTTAGAGGGGGGTCAAAAACTCATCAGATTTAAACGACATTTTTTTTGGCCTTCGGACCAAAATTTTTTTCTGAAGCCTAAACCACGCCCCCTTGAAAAACTTAACAAATTTAAACGATAATTTTTTTTAATTTTGACAAAAATTTAAAGGGGTCACAAAAACTCATTGGTTTTGATGCACTATTTTTTAACATTTGACCAAAAATTTTTCAAAATGTTCAATTTTTTTATCGTCCTTGAATTTTCCCAATTTTGGGTGAGGGGTGGTCGGATTTTCGAAATTTCTAGGGGGGGTCAACCCTGGGCTAGCACCCCCCTTGTGTAACTATGATATATACTTAAAACATTAAAATTTTTAAATTAACATTTCAGTTGAACAAAAAATAATAATTCTCCATACTTACGAAACATACGTGAGTTTATAATTAAGTTGTTTACTAAAAAGTTTGTTTACTACGAAACGGGTAATGACGTCAGTGACTATAAGTCACTATTGAATGTGTGTGGCTATGTATGAGTTTATGATATTAATGAGAGTTAGTGTTGAAGTGTAACGTCAAACGCCAAACGCCAAACAATATCACCAACGATGGCACCAATTCCTCTCCCGATTCCCATTCCGGGTCCCATTCCAGTGCCGACCGCCGATGAGTTATGGGGTTTGCATTTAATGCCACCGAAACTCGATGTGACAGTATTGATGCCAAACGGACTTATCATGGAATTTGATTGCAGTCGTGATTCCAGTCTGGAATCGATTAAAACCAATTTATGGATTGAAGCGAAAAACAATGAGTTGTATTCATCACTTAACGAACAAATCAGTTATATCTTCGTTGCGGTCACACAAGACGCTAAACTCGAAGAGTTTTATGACGAATCGCGAAAACTTTGCGACTTAAGACTGTTTCAACCAATTCTTAAGTTAATAGAACCTGAGGGTAATCGAGAAGAAAAGATATTAAGTTCAGAAATTAGTTTAGCGATCGGTCGACCCATTCATGAGTTCGATACCATTAAACTGTTAGAAGTGATCGAATTTCGTAAAAATATACTTACATTTTGTCGCGATATCTGTGAAAAGAGAGAACGTTCGACCATTGATCAAAGAGTTATGTACACATTTCCACCCGAATTAGATAATCCTATATTTGATAACGAGTGCAATCAATCGATTGACATATGTTGCTGGACATCATCTAACGATAACAATAAACTCAATCATTTAATTAAAGTTTATTTATACAACACTACCATTGATGTGACTTACAAAACATTAATTTTAATATCGAAACATTCTTCAAATACTTCGAAATATGTTGAGCAACAAAAGTTTGCCAACGAAAATAAAGACAAATATTTTTTAAAAATTTGTGGTTTACAACAGTATTTATTGGGATGCTATCCATTATATCGTTATAAAGTAATTTGTTATTAAATATATAATTTTGCTTATACTTATTACAAACTATTGGTATTATAATGGTTTGAATTTTGCAAAATTGAAATTAACTTTATATTTATTTTTGTTTTCAAGTACATTCGGTCGTGTTTATCGCAGTCAAAAACTCCACATCTATTGTTAGTGAGAAAGCAAGACGTTTACGATGTGATAGAGAATTGTGTTTTCTTGCAGCCGTCATTTCTTCGGCGTATATCTAAGCAAAGCAGCAGTGCTGGCAATCAAAGCTCAATCTCTACAACTAATCAATCGATGCTTCTATGGAAAGCTGAAAGTAATTTTTGCATTAAAATATTATTAGCGACTTATGTTAATATCAAAGACGTGGATCAGATATACGTGAAATCTGGTATATATCACGGACCAGAATCGCTTTGCGAAGAAAGGCGAACGAAATATGTTGTGCCTCAGAATCCAAAATGGAACGAACAGTTAGAATTTGATTTATATATTCCTGATATTCCCCGAAACGCGAGATTATGTTTTTCTATTTGTGCGATGAATTGTCGAAAGAAACGCGAAGAGCATTTCGCGATCGCATGGGGTAATATGCAATTATTCGATTTTAAAAATTTTCTCCTCAGTGAACGAATAAATATAAATTTATGGCCAATGCCTAAAGGGTTCGATGAATATCTGAATCCTTTAGGAATGATTGGTTCGAATCCTAATAACGACGCGTCATGTCTTCAAATAGAATTTGATAGATTTGCGGCACCGGTTCTGTTTCCAAGTGACGAACAAATTGAAGAATATGCAGATTTTATCCGTACACACGAAATTGAATCTCAAAGTAATTCTCGTTATCAATGTGTTGATAATACTGTTTCCGAAAGCGATTTAACGCAAATTAAAGAAATATTAAAACGCGATCCATTATATGAGCTTTCAGAACAGGATAAAGAATTACTCTGGAGTTCTCGCTGGCAATTATTAGATATTCCCGATTCTTTGCCTAAACTGCTGGATTCAGTGAAATGGAACAATCGGGACTATGTGTCACAATTGTACGTTTTATTGAAAAGATGGTCAAAAATTAAAGTTGAAACCGCATTAGAATTATTAGATTGTAAATATGCTGATATGACTGTTCGTTATTATTCAGTTCGATGGCTCGATCAAGAATTATCAGATGATCTTCTTTTGCAATATCTCATACAATTAGTGCAAGTGTTGAAAAAAGAGCCATATTTTGATAACGAACTCACTTACTTTCTGTTGAGGCGTGCGCTTATGAATCAAAGAATCGGTCATTTCTTTTTCTGGTATTTGAAAGCTGAAATGCACGAACCAATCAACTCATTACGTTGCGGTTTGATATTAGAAGCATACTGTCGAGCTGTGCCGTTAAGTAATCTGAAAGCTTTGGTTAAACAAGTAGGAGCACTCGAAAAACTTGAAAGGCTTACTGATATTTTAAAGGAACGTAAAGATGACACTCAAAAAGATAGAATGCGTTTTCTTTCCGATCATATACGTCAGCCTGACTTTTTTGAAGCTCTAAAAGATTTACCAAATCCTCTCAATAGCAGCTTGATTTTAGGCAATATAAAAGTGGAAGAGTGTCGGATAATGGATTCAGCCAAACGTCCGCTATGGCTCGTATGGTCTAATCCTGATCCTGACGCTCAGTTTTTGTCGCTAACAAATTCTATTATTTTTAAAAGTGGCGATGATTTGAGGCAAGATATGCTAACTTTGCAAGTTATTAGAATAATAGATTTAATATGGAGTCAGTCTAAATTAGACCTTAAAATGCTTCCATACACTTGTCTGGCAACCGGTAAACTCGTGGGTTTGATTGAAGTCGTGCGCAATTCAAAGACTGTGATGAATATACAGCGAACTGGTGGCCAAATGGCTCGCTTTCAGGTGGATTCGAGTCAATTGCATAAATGGATTAAAGAAAATAATAAAGATAATTATGATCAGGCCGTTGAAAATTTTACCCGATCTTGTGCTGGATATTGTGTCGCTACTTTTATTTTAGGAATTGGTGATCGCAATCCTGATAATATAATGATCAATGAAGAGGGACAGATATTCCATATTGATTTTGGCCATTTTTTGGGTCACTTTAAAAAAAAGTTTGGTATTAATCGAGAGCGCGTCCCCTTTGTTCTCACTCCAGATTTTCTTCTAGTTATATCAAAAGGCGCAGAAAATCCTTTGAAGAGCAAGGAGTTTGAAGAGTATGTATATTATTCCGATTTTACTCCATTTTATTACAAGCTTTACATAACACTAAGCTTACGTTATTCAATGTTATGTTTTATATGTTTTATTTACGGGTTGAGTAGAAATCGATTGATCCACAAATACAGTTTACTATATATTAATAAACATTACCATTAAAATTACAGTATTATATAGATTTCGATTTCATTTTAATATTTTTAAGATAATCTCGTAATTAATGAGTTAATATTAATGTTATGTAATTGTTTTATATGTTTCCGATTAGATGTAGTCTCTAAATATATAATTAAATAAATTTAGATTTCAAAAATTATGTGGTCGCGCATACTTGGCTCTTCATCATAACGCAAACCTATTGATAACGCTGTTCACAATGATGCTCTCGACAGGCATTCCAGAACTGCAGTCAATGGAAGATATCAGTTATTTGCGACAAACATTGCAGGTTGAAAAAAGTAGTGATGAAGCTCTGAAATATTTCGAAACTCGATTAGACGAAGCACATGGCGGCGCGTGGTTTACCAAAATTGATTGGTTTTTTCACAGCGTTAAACATAGTTCGAAAACGTAATAAGAGGTTATTTATTCTAATTGTTTATATAACTATTGTTATTATTATAATTATTATCTATTGTTCGTAAGTTAATCACATTTTTGTAAATTTTATAATTTAATTAAACAGTGAAAAACATTAAAGCGAGCTTTGCATTCAATATTTATTTGGTATGGTATTACATCTATTTTTAGAGTTTTAAATGATTTCTATGAACTTTTTAAGTTAAATGCAGTAATTAGAGCACGCTTTTGAGATCTTTATACTCTTAGTTATTTTTTAGTTTTGCTTTTATGTTTTCTACTCAAGTATTTCCAAAGTGTATTTTAAACATAAAGGCTTACAAGTTTTCACTTTACATATATTATTATAAAAAGAGTTCATAATTTGTCAATCAGAACTGATTTTAGTTCATTTTATATTCTTTTATTAGAACTATTCAGAAGTATTTATATTAATTTTAAACAACATAATAAGTAATGGTGCGTTCGTTCAAACTTATTTAAGAGAGAAGTTATGTCGATCCGATTTATTGTAGGTTACATATGCATTACTTTAAATTATCAGATTGAACTTACAAGTTGTTTACAAGTTTATTTAAATTAATCATAGAATATAACTAAAAAATTAGATTAGAATTGAAAACTTGTAACGCAATATACAACTTTGATTAACACGTAAGTTCACAAATACATTGTTTAAAACTTAGAAATGAGCATCTTTTACATTTGAAAATAATTACTTTTCAATTTGAAAAAAAGATTAGTGATTTGATAGATAAGCGTGTTTCTTGTTTTAGGATAATAGGCATAGCATAGGCATAGCACAACCGCAAGCACAGCACAAGCACTACATGGCAATAAGGTATAGCAACATAGGTAATGCATTCCATAGCTTTGCAATCTATCTTTCATTAACCTGTACGTTGCATACCTCAATATTACTGGATGCAAGTATGATGTGGTGATGAGCCTGTTTGAAGAGCGGGGGGTAAGCAAAGCTTATATGGAGGGGCAGTAAGAAAAGTTACATTGCTAGGTATAGACAGGATGTGAACAATTCATTTAATACATAAAGCAATGAACTGCTGCTAAATTTTGCTTTTGTTTTGGTATTCTCAGCGAACATCTTTGAATATGTTATCAATAGAAAATAGATTAAATGACAACTTTGCTACAACTTCAGCAAAAAGTTACAACAGTTTTTCAAGTTTTCATTATCACCAGTCAATAGCTGGTGCATCAACAAACAGGCTAATGAATCACTTGTTGTGGTGGCGAAAGTCGCTCTCCAGAGCAAGTAAAGTGACTAAAACTGGTGACAGTTCGTGTGTGATCATGAAATGCGAACATAACAAAATTCAAACTGAAACTAACTGTTTAACTAAATATATGCAAACTCACACTTCATTCAATACTTCATTCACACCTGTTGTCAGTTTCGTTAATAAAGATGACGGCTTCATCTCAATGCATATCATGGATCGAGTTCTGGTCAACGAAAATGAATTATATTCTATGAGTTTATCACAACATTCATCAAAACCATCCGAAATGATAGTGAATTCGCCACAAACCTCTTTTATAAATGATTCTTTATTTTATAAAGAACTGGAATCTCAACTGTGGTTTTACGGATCAATACATCGCGACAAAGCGATTGAGATTCTGGAAAACAGTGCGAAACCGATTGGTTCGTTCATAGTTAGATATTCGACAACAAAGCAAAGTTGTTATGCGTTATCAATGAAAGTACCGCGAGATTATCACGACACTGCTATTGCGCATTATTTGATTGTAATCACTCCTCGAAACACTTTCAAAATTAAGGTATTCATCATTAAATAACTTTACGATTACAATAAATCCTAACATTTATTTAATAGGGTTTTACCAAAGAATTTTCAAGTTTAAATTCGTTGATAATTCATCATTCAATAATGAAAGAGATGCTTCCATGTAGTCTTACATTACCGATCATTAGAGATGACACTCAGTTCGCTAATTGTTCAAAACACGCATCATTTTTAAATGTATATAATGGCGACGATCTGTTAGTTGATATCGATTCCGATCCTAATTATCAGAGAATTCTGTCCAGATTTCGTAAAACTATGTCGAATTGTAGTTGAATAGTATTATTGTATAATACTTGTATCATATTATTACCTTATTCTGTGGCACATTATATAAACTTAAAGTATTATAATTAATACAATGTATTCAAATTTTAAAATTGCTAAAACTTAAAGTAATACAATATCTTATGTTAAATAAAGTGAAATTTTAAAGAAAAATCAGTTTAAACCAACTTACGATTATTTGTTTTTATTTTGAAATGAAATTTTTTATTAGAAATATAAAATAGATTTCCTCATAAGATTAAAATAACCAAATCTATATATTATTAGAATCACTATATATAAATCTCATAATTTATCCGTTTGCCTATTAAAATTTAACTGTTAACACCTATACCATTGCACTCAGAATAAAAAGTTATGTTGATTTGAGGGCTCACTCGATGGGGGTTTAGGTAGAAAATTCTCATAATTATTTCCGGAGTCAGTGCCGATTAGTCTGTGCAGATAGTATGGGTCGGAATGTCGGGGTGGGTCGCGGTGGGGCGGAAAGGGTCCGGGTGGGTCGGTGTGGATCGTGTTTGGTCGGCTTAGGTCGGCTGGGGTGATTGGGCAAGGCTGATATTGACTGGCGACTGTTACTACATTTAGATAAAAGTCTATAATACGCTTGATTCGCGACTTCCAGACAGCACAATATCAATTTAACCATTGAACCAGACAGCACAATATCAAAGATATACATTTTAACCATTTAAGTTTTAACATGACCAAAAGTTAAAAATTACGAGACGAGTTAAAGTTAATTAGTGTTTCTTAACAGTTTAACTCCTTTTAGCTTTTTATGTTTCAAATGAATTTTATTTTAAATAAAGTAATATTGAAAAATTATTTTAAGCTAATAAAAAATAAAAATAAGATCATTTTAACACAATAAATAGGTAGGTTTTTTTTATAGAATTTGATAGTCTTGATTTTATTTGGTAAACTTGACATTAAACAATTTTTAACATGTTAAAGTTAGGTTTAAAAGATTAATAACCCAGTTAAGGTTTGTGTTAATAAATTTTTGAGTGTTAAGATTAAAAGCTGAGTTTCTATAATTTTACAAGTTATAATCAGGAATCTGATTATTATGGTATACCATAATTTGCCATAATTTTAACCTAAAACCATAATTTACCATAATATTAAAACCATAAAAAATAACACCATAATATAAAATATTGGGCCAAAATTACACCCAATTTTATTAAATTTAGTTAGAAAAATTCTGTTTTTACAAAATTTGTCTATCAAAAACCATCGGTAATCAATTTTATGTGTTAGCATTTTAAAAATTATTCTAAAACTTGTTTATAATTATTTTGACGTTTTGAGAACTTTTTAATTAAATAAATAACACTGACAAAATTGATTCAATATATCATCAAAAAAATTTTTCAAAATTATACAAATATTTTTAAAAACTCGGAAAAATATTCTAAATTTTATTGAAAGTGGCATAAAAAGCTAAAATCCACACCATAATTGACACCATAATTTGATTATAAAAACACCATAACATAATTGATGCCTTATGACAGCATAAAAATCCGATTCCTGGTTATAATGTGAATGCTGTTTTTATGCTGTACTGACACAGTACTGACACTGTGAGCTGTTACTGTATGAAAGTCACTAATCAAGCACTTGTTCCTATGTTATAAACTTGAAAAATTATTTGTGGTTACTATAGCAACAAAGTTTATATGAGAGAAATAATATAATAACAGAAATGTGAGAGAAACACGTTTTTTTGATTTCATGTTTCTATAGTTAATCAAAACTTTTAGTTTACATGTTATAAACTCAATCATGTATTATAATTTAGGGAAACGATTAGTTTATTGTCCGAAGTGTATGTCAATGTCAATGTCTTACTTTCATTTTAAGTTGTTTTACAAATCCGATTATCACACATCAACTAATAAACCGAAAACGGATGCGAAAACGAAGAAAGCGAAAACTGAGCCCAAATTAAAAGTGAAACAGTTTCCAACATTACTTAAGGATCTCGAAAAAGAAGAGAAGAGATTGAGTAAGAAATTTGTCGTATCGTCTGTTAATGAAGTGAATGAACCGATTCATACCAATAATAATGAATGGGTTGAATCAATTGATTCGATATGCGATGATTCCATTGATTTGAATATATTGACACCTTTTAGTGACACTAATAATGATGACATAATCAATAACATGATTGTCGATGAGTTTGATAGCAAAGTTGATCACAAAAATAGTGATTTACGCAATGCTGTTATTAATGCGACGCTTAAAGGAAAGTTATTAAGTTTGAGATCAAGTCTTAAGGCGTATATCAGTGCAAGCATTCATTCGGATCTGATATCACGCGCGCATTCCATACTAATTCACTATTCATCGAAATCTTCGAAAAAGAAGAAACAATTTAAATTAAATGACGATCAAAATGCTGTGAATGTCTCCGTTTATAATCTATTATTAAAAGGTTGGGCTAAAAAAGGAAAGACCAGTCGTATCAAAGAAATATTTAATTTAATGAAAAATAATTATGTGAAACCAAACACCGAATCGTATGCATATTATTTGTTATCATTAGCTCAAAATCCAAATTCACAATTGTTATCGCGTGAAATTAATATCATATTTCAGGAAATGCGATCAACAAATTTAATTCCAGAGAATATTTTTAATAATTGTTACATTAATACAGAAGAAAGAGACAAAATTATGAAAGCATTAAATCTAGTTTTTCCTAATTTTCGGTCAAATCCTCCACAATTTCCTAAAGGTTTTGCTACGAAATTAATGGATCCCATAGAAAATGTTAAGCAAGCTTTTTTCAGTCCATTAGAAGGTATTGACTTAAATAAACTCAATGAATTGGCAAAACAGCAATTTTCGATAGAAATTAATTGTAATGCAAATGTACGTTCAATAATTGCAAATGAAGATGTAAATGAAAGTACAAGCAATAACAATAATAATGCTTTCTTTTTAAATAAATGGAGAGAAACGGAGAACGAATGGCGAACTGCTTTAACAGAATCGTTTAATAGACACTTGAAAACATTGCAAATTCAATCAAACGAAATAAACGAGATGACTATATATCCGTATTTAGTTGTTTTGGATGCTCACCATTATATCGATTCATTGATCGAAGAAATGCGATTTTGTATTTCTATGAGCGAACACTATAGTCCTAATATGACTATACTATATACAGAGTTAGGCCGTAAAATTATGTCCAAATACTTAATTAAATCTAAAATAAAAGATGGAACTGCTCACGATTTTCAACAATTATACGAAAAACATTTAGAATATTATCGAAATACTGAATTGTTTATAAATTATAGTTCTCGAGATTATTGGCAAAAGTTAATGACCGAAAGTAACCACTATTATAATAATGATTTCAGGAATAAGATCTGGCCATATCACGTACAGATGGGTGTCGGATATTTTTTATATAATTTAATTCTTCGCGAAGCAAAATTAAATACAAACATAATGAGAGCGAATGCGACTAAAAAGAAATACGCGCCTGCTTTTTACACTGTTTACAAAAACATCGGCGATCGTAAATATAAAAAAGAAATCCGAACTCATCCCACTCTTATTCGACTGTTTCAATACGCATGTATTGGAAATTTGTCATTTGATATCAGTATGCTTCCTATGGTATGTCCTCCAACGCCATGGATTTCTCCCAATATTGGCGGTTATCTATTGACTACAACCGAATTCGTTCGTTTTCCCGATTACAATTTTAAATGGATTTTTAGCGATTATAATAATCAAAATCTTTATCCTTGCTTTGATTCTCTTAATTCTCTTTCTATGTGTCCCTGGATTATTAATAATAAGGTATGATTTCATTTCAAACACATTCCATTGATTATTGTATTTTATTTCCGTATCAGTTTATTTTATGCTAAGTATTTTAAAATTGTTGGAACATTTTAAAGCTTTTTACCATTTTTTAATTTATAGGTATTAGATTTAGCGATATATTTCTTTAAAAACAAAGGCAATTTAAATCTATCCATACCGAAGCCTCAAACGGAATTTTCTTCTTTACCAAAAATTTCGACGTAAGTTTTTTAATAAACGTAATAAAATGTTACTTAACGTTAAACAATTTTTTATAATTCCAGTGGAATGACAAGAGTAGAAAAAGGAAAAGTGTTTAAGCAGCGAGAAATGTTAAAACGCGAGCGCGCAGAGATGTATAGCTTGTGGTGTGACTGTCTTTACAAACTCTCAATTGCTAATCATGTAATTATTTAAATTTTTATTGCAATTGAATTTTTAAAATAAATACATTTTTTTATTAGTTTCGTGATAAAGTGTTTTGGTTTCCAAATAACTTAGACTTTCGTGGCCGCGTATATCCAGTTCCGCCTCACTTCAACCATTTAGGCAGCGATCTGTCGCGAAGCATACTGTTGTTCGCTAGAGGACAACCTCTCGGTCTAAGAGGACTTGATTGGTTGAAAATTCATTTAGTAAATTTGACTGGTTTGAAAAAACGTTGTTCGGTCACTGAAAGATTGGAATATGCAAACCAAATTATGTCGCAAATAATCGATTCTGCAGATAATCCATTAGATGGTGAGAAATGGTGGATGGAAAGTGAAGAGCCGTGGCAAACACTAGCGTGTTGTGTCGAGATTACGAATGCGCATCGTTCTAACGATCCGGCAAACTATATTTGTCACTTTCCTGTTCATCAGGACGGCTCTTGTAATGGTCTGCAACATTATGCAGCACTCGGTCGCGATCAAAAGGGTGCAGAATCTGTCAACTTATATCCAAGTGAATTACCTCAAGATGTGTACAGTGATGTGGCGGCACTCGTTGAAAAGGAAAGGGAAACTGACTCTTCTAATGGCAATAATCTCGCCATAAATCTTAAAGGATATGTGTCTCGAAAAATTGTTAAACAAACAGTTATGACGTATGTTTATGGCGTCACGCCATACGGCGCCAGATTACAAATTCTAAAGAGATTGAAAGAAACCGATTTCCCTAAAGAACAAATGATGTCCGCAGCTTTTTATGTGTCGCAGAAGACTTTTCTATCCATACAAGAGATGTTCAAAGCAAGCAAATGTATACAGGATTGGTTAATAGAATGCGCTCATGTTATTTCAAATGATTATGGAAAATCTGTGCAATGGATAACTCCTATTGGGTTTCCGGTTATTCAACCGTATCATAAGTCAATCACCAGAATGGGTGAAACTTTTTTTGTAAGTATTATCTAATTTACAATTTTTCATTATTGTGTTTTGAGTTTCTGTCAATTCAGATATTTGTTTTGTGTTATATTTATTTGAAACAAAATAATGTTTTAATTACGGTATATAACTTTACATTTACTGTATAGAAAATAACAACTGAACATCTTTTTAATTATTTTCTCAATATTTCTTATAGGGTTTTGACAATGAAGTTAATTTAAGATATATAAGTCGATCGGATTTCTTTCAGTAAGTTTTATTTATTTATTTATGTTTAATATTACCATAATAAACCATTTTTAGGAAGTTTGCAAATCTTACGTACTGTATATTTATGAACATAATGTACTCTATTCTTTGTATGAGAGTTTTAATAGTGATTATTAAATTATTTGTAAAATATCAAACAGAAAGCCGAATACGATGAAACAAAAAAATGCATTTCCTCCTAATTTTATTCATTCTTTGGACTCGACTCATATGATGTTAACATCAATTCACTGTCACAAGGCTGGCATAACATTCGCTTCAGTTCACGATTGCTTTTGGACTCATCCCAACAGCGTTGAAATTATGAATAAGATATGTCGCCAACAATTCGTCGCTTTGCACAGCCAACCTATTTTGGATGATTTATCCAATTATTTTGTTGATTATTATAAAAATATGCCAAATAATAATCAAGAAAAATCGATGAATGTTTTAAAACAGAAGCTCGAGAAAGGATCGTTTAATTTAGAGAATATTTTAAGATCAATCTATTTCTTTAGTTAGAATAGGCTATACACTAGTTAATAGTGCATTTAAATGTGATTTTATAAGTGAATTTACCGGTAATTGTTAATTGTGATATAGTTTAGAATTAATCTAATAAAATATTTTCATTATTTAAGATTTTAAGTGAATTTATTTAAAATTTTTATGTTTTTTAATTAAATTCCGTTGATTTAAAGCACTAAACTGGATTATACTTATGTAATAAGGATTTTTTAATCTAGAGAACGAAATTTTTAAATCGTTTGATTAAAATATGAATAAAAACCTAGAGTTACACAATGATCGGAAGCTCTAGGAGGGGTCAAATTCTGGAAATCTCGATTTTTAGAGGGTTCAAAAACTCATCGGATTTAAACGACAATGTTTTTCGCCTTCTAATCAAAATTTTTATTTCAAATTTTTTCCTCGGTATTTTTAAGCCTAAACCACACCCCCTCGAAAAACTCAACTATTTTAAACGATAATTTTTTAAAATTTTGACCAAAATTTAAAGATATCACAAAAACTCATCGGGTTTGATGCACAATTTTTCAACATTTGGCCAAAAATTTTTCAAATTTTTTAGGTCCTTGAACTTCCAAATTTTGGGTGGGGGTGTGGTCGAATTTTCAAAATTTCTTGGGGGGGGTCAACCCTGGGTCAACCCCCCTTGTGTAACTATTATAAAAACCAAAAGGAAAGTTTAAATTGTAAAACTGAATTTTAAAAATATGATTCGTAAAAGGAGCTTTTTGATTTGATATGTCCGTCCGGACTAATCGTTTTCCTAAATTATAATACTTGATCGACTTTATATTATGTAAGCTAAAAGTTTCGAATAACAATGGAAAAAACGAAAAAACTTAAAATAAAACAAAAGAGAATGGACATTCATAATAAACTAACATTGTATCATTTATCTAATTAATTCAATAGTATAATCCAAATTTTTAGTGTATTAAATTATTTTTGGAATTTTAACAATTGATTATATTATTGTCACACTATATTTTTATTTTATTTTTAAGCTTTTATTACTTTAAAATTATATGGTTCTAACGAAAAAAATCATAGCTTTATAATACATTGATGTAAATAGTACTTCAGTGAGTGTTTCGAGAATTTTATTCATTGGTGTTTTAGCTTTAGTCAATATCAAATTGTTGTTAACCCTCAATGGTTCGCGTGCCACCAATTATTACCACAAATAGTTTAAATAGTCTTATTTTTTGCCCGAAATATTTATTTTAAAGCAAGATTTGACTACTTTGGCTGTAATTTTTGGACATTTTATAGCTCATTTTAGAAATCACTTAATAAATATAAAGAAACCCCTTAGTTAATATAAAGTAGACTCTTAGACCCCCGATTTGTCGGGCCCGCGGGCCCCCGATGAATTTCTTCGGGCCGGGCTGTGTTCGGGCTTAAAACAAAAAAGTCGGACCGGGCCTGGCCTTTAGTTAAATAGGAATTAAATTTTTTCTTTGCAAATTTTGTCTTTTAATTGAAGTTTAATGAAGTTTTGTTATATATATTTATTAATAACAGATTAAGAACAATAGTAAAGTATATATAACTTTAAAATGTACAATATTTATCATTAAATTCTGAAGAAAATTGAAACATACGTGTTAGAGAGATAAACAATTTTAATTAATCAGACGCACGTTGTGACTTGTCAGGCCGAATCGGGCCGGGCTTTGCGTTTTAAAAAATAATCAGACTCGGGCCTAAAATTTTTTATGATTTCAGAGTCTAATATAAAGATCAAAACTCTTAATAAATATAAATACTGCGCACAGATATCACAAATCCAATAACTGACTTTTACAAAAGTGTGATAAAAACGTGTTTCCCTTAATTATACAGTAACTGCAATTCACGTAATAACTAGTGACTCACAAAAGTAAAAGTTAAAGAAAGTTAACTCTAAACCTTAACACTTTTCTTGAATACATACCTTAACTGATTAACTACCGTATTTAACCTAATTTACTAGTTAACTATTTTCTCACCTATTAAATTCTATAAATATTAACTTATGGTAATTATCATGTTAAAAATAATCTTTTTTATTTTTTATTAAATTTAAAATTCATTTTTCAATATTATTTTATTCATTTAAAGCTAAAAGGAATTAAGCTGATAAGAAACCTTTAACTAAATTTAACTCGCCTATTAAATTTTAATTTAAACACTTTAAAAGGTTAACCTGTCATGTTTAAATATTTATCTTTATTTTATACTGTAAATAAAAATCGCTAAAATTTTTGAATGAAAATCGCTAATCAAATTTTAATTTAATTAATCTAATATAATAAATTTCAAAATTTGTCTGTCTGTCTGTGTGTTTGTCCCTTTATAGGCTCCTCTCCTGGGGGACCCACCCCCTCGATACCTATATTATTAGGTCCAGCTCAATGAGTAGGGATCAAATGGAGAGGTATGGAGGGGGTGGGTCCTCCTTAGGGGGGTTGAGGTGGGAAAATATTTCAAATTGGGGTCGGAGTAGGGTCATATTGGGTCGTGGTGGGTCGGGG
>JAQGAW010000781.1:0-24346 GCA_034698025.1 Phthiracarus crinitus
TCGTCTGAGCTACGGTCCTCTCCTGTGATAACGAGAGCTTATTCTTTGGTATTTATACCAAATGAAAAAGTGAGCTCTCTGTGAATGTGTCGTTCTTGTTATTTAGATATTTTAAGTTGTCCGTTTATATTTGATTAGAAGATAAATGTTTTGCATTTTAAGTAAATTGCAAAGAAAGTTATTAGGAAATATTTCGTCCAGCACTCTTGACCTTATCAATCCTAAATAAACACAACTCTGTTATTTAGTCAAAAGAGAAAAGTCTTTAGTAAAACGAGTCCACCAAATGGTCTGTTGAAGCGCTTAAAGTGTTTAAGCAATTCCATTCACAAGTTTTAAGCTTTGTTTATTTGTTTCTTTTCTTTTATTTCTTACGCTGTTAAGTTTTTAATTTAAAGAAAAAAATAAAAAAAACTTGTCTTTGAAATTTACTTAAAATGTAAAATAATTTATCAGACAGTAAGCAAAATAATAAAACATATAAAAAAATAAATGTTATTGATAATAGAAAAATTCATAAAAACCACGAATTATCAAAAGATTACTTGGGAGAATATTTAATATTATATAATTTAATTAAATTTTATATTAGTTGAAATTAAATTGCAATTTTAATAAAATAATACAAATAAATTAAAAATATTTTAATCTCAAAATCAATTTTTTTATTTGGTAAAGCAAATGAAAATATGAAATTAAATATGAATTCAAGAAAAAAAATTAAAATGAAAATAATTAATAAATTATTGTGATCTCTAGTCACTTATAAGTAGTGTTGTTTCAATTTTTAAAAATTTAAAATCGAAATAGCAAGTTATTTAAATTTCTATTTTAATTTATCGTAATAGAAATGCAATTTAATATAAAAAGCTATGAACAATTGAAATAGAAATGTAATTTAAATAAAAAATATGTATAAAAGAAAATTAAAATGCAATAGAAACGACAATAATATAAATTTGTAAAATTGAAATTCAATTTATTTACATTTTATTTTATAAAAAAAATCGAAATGAAATTTAAACAAACTAAAAATTGAAATAGAAATTAAAATTAGAATGTAATCACTTTTTATAAACTAAAATGCGATATTTAGCTTTAAAATGAAAAATTAAACTAAAAAATTGAAAATGAAATAGAAATTATCTTAAATACGATTAATGAAAATTAAAATGCAATTTATATTAAAAATTTTTAAAAATTTAAATATAAATGAAATTAAAATTAAAAAATCTGTCAAAATCGAAATCCAAATGCAAATTTAATGAAAAACTTTAGAATCTAAAAATCGAAATGCAATTAAATTTTCAAAAAAGTTAAAAATTAAAATTAAAATGCAATTGAATAAATAAATAATTTTAAAACTGTAATCGAAATGCAATTAAAATTGTAAATTTTATATTGAAACAACACTACTTATAAGCGACTAAAAGTTACTTTATATTTAAAATTATGTTTCTTTGCAAAATTATGTGTAAAAAATCAGTTATAATTCAAACGCAAAAGCGTTAACGTTATATATAATTTCAAACCATTTTATTAATAAAATAAAGCATGTTTGAAGCCATATTGGCTTAACATTAACTTATTTATATAATTAGTGAAGCCACAATTATTATTATCAAATTAATAAAATTATTATCGAAACTATATTGATATTATTGACGAATTATAATCAAATTAATTTAATTAAATAACTGATGGAAATATCGAAACATTTAATTACTACAAAATAATATGTTTTAATAATTATACTAAAACTAGTGACATTTAAAATAAATAATAGCTTTATATAACTTAATATAAACTTCTATTGTATCCACTTAACAATAATTTTAATTTTGATATTATTTAAAGTTAACTCCATGAAAAAGTATTAAGGATAAAAATTTCTAAACTTTATTAAAAACAATATACAACAATGTGTCATTATTGGGTTAAACCTTTTTCAATTAAACTATTTAATTTAATTTTCTCTATGCTTAAAAACAAATTTTTACAACGATAAATATACTAATTAATATGCTAGAAATTATCTAATGTATTGGAATTCTATAATATGACAATCTTTAATTAAAAGTGAATTAAATTTAAATAATTATAGATTTATAATTATTTAATATTTTGTATATCCTTTGAAGTATAAGCTGTCCGATTATATTATTTATTAAGAAAATTTAATTTTAAATAACTATTATAAAAACAATGTGTAAAATCAAAAAATTCGGACAGACGAAAATACAAACAGCTTCAGCATTATCGAAAGCACTTATTCGCTATAACGAAATACCGAACACAATCACAGATATTGCTAGCACACAAGCAGTACAGACAATAGGAAATGCAAAATCCAAATGCATGCAAATAATCGAAATAAAACGACAAATGCATCGAAATTGGACCAGACAACGTGTCTATCGTAAGACAAGGAAACGGCTCAAACATGGTGGCGTTTAGCACCAACAACACATGTTTGGTCATAAGCATAGACCGGATTATTATGCAAAATAATTTTGAATATAAAGGCAGAGCAAATGGGCATTGTTACCGATACGTTGCTTAATTATACTTAAACATTCTAAATAAACTTGACCTAAATAATTTTTACTTAAAGTGCTTTGTTTGCTGATAAATTTAACAATATTATTTTCTAAGAATGTTTTTAAAGGCGCACAGTTAACAATATTAAGAAAAATACCAGATTGAAGTAACGCCTTTTTTAATTCATATTCAAATACATTTTTTTTATTAAAGAACTCATCAAATTTTTTTTCTTTTTTAATGCTAAATTTTTAATATGATGACAAGTTTTCACGTGACTTGAAATGCGAATAGTTTGATGTATTGAATCACATAAAATAGAAATTTCACATGAATGACACCAAAACTTTTTGTTTTTTAATACAATATCTTGATTTTCTCTTAATAATTGATGAATTATCTTAACCATTTTAATAATAAAAAATTAAACAAACAATAGTGAATTAAAGAAAATAGACACATGTTATAAAATTATAAACAATAACATAACTTAGGTTACAAAAATAACGTTATCAAAAATTTTATCAAACAGTTTTTCTTAACAGAAAATTGGAAAATGCATAAAAGTTTAAAAAAGGGCCAATTGTCTCCAAATAATGATAATAAGGGAAAATTAGGGTTCTGAAGCATAAAAGGGCAAATTAGTGCATTTTAGGGCATGCCTTAAAAATCTGGTCAATGGTCATATGTTGTCCAGTTCCAAACTCCTGGCACTCGGCATAATGAGCACACCATTTACGAGACCTCACGCCCACTCAATGCTACAGTTGGCACCACATTATTACATAACGTCTGCAAACATGGTTACGGCACTCGGCAGAGATTAGTTAACTCTGAAAACCGAGGAAATGAGACAAAAGCCAGATGTCTCTCATCTAAACCAATCATCATTATATTTGTTACATTTTTCTAACACTTTTCGTAATTCAAACATTAAGTAAGTCTTTCTATTTCTGACTCTTTACTAATAAAGTTACAGTTATTTAATCAAAATCGTATCTCATTGTTCTCTTTGTTACAATATTATAATTTATTTCAATTGAATAATCAAATTTATGTGAATTAGATAATTTTTGATATTTACTCATAGATAATAGTCGTA
Organism: Phthiracarus crinitus; assembly: GCA_034698025.1. NCBI lineage: Eukaryota > Metazoa > Arthropoda > Arachnida > Sarcoptiformes > Phthiracaridae > Phthiracarus > Phthiracarus crinitus. Next base: position 3,644 of record JAQGAW010000781.1, read on the forward strand.
AAAAAATATTTTATCTTGTTATTTAACTTTAAAATTTAGAATTATAAGTGTATGTTGTGTATAGTGTGTATTTAAAACTTTGTATTTTAGTAAGAAATGTAAAGATTTAAACTAAATATTGATCAAATCAACAGTGTAATAATCGCAGGACATCTGAATTATATAACATAATTATTTTTTATCTTATAAATTACATTAGAAATTAAACATTCTTATTTTGCAATTATAATTTTATTTTGAAGCCATTTTTAGTATATAAATTAGAATTTGTCTTTATAAACAAACATTATGCTCTACTGTTGTCAATTTTTATCCTTTTTAAAATCATTTTGTCTATAATAAGATTAATTCTAATAATTATATGAAATTGTTTAGAAGCTTATAGATTATCTTTTGATGTTTTGAAGTTATTTTTAATTAATATTAAATATTTTGTTAGGCATTTCTTAATTTCTTTAAAATCTATTATGACATTGCAATTTGATATTTAGATAATTTTAGTTACTTGATTATCTGATAATTTATTCATTATCTTAAACATTAACGGTATATGGCACCCAATTTAGTTATTATTTTAAATTTTTATATTTTAGACTACAACGAAAGATGTTCTTCCAATTCGATAATTTTCAATATTTAAAGACATTTTAGGCTTATTCCATTCTATTTCGTTATTTTTTCATTTTTAGACATTATTAGCAGATGAAAAAATATAAGTTCTATACTATATTACAGTTTCAGAGTAAATTATGCCACAAATTGAATATTATAATTTTTTCTGAGTAACCTATGCTAAATATTATCGGTTAAAAATAATCTCTGATTAATTAATCTCTACTATAATAAAATATTTGTTTGCGTTTATTTAATTCCGTCATTTAGTAGAGCTACAACTACAAATTCTATATAACAATATTTTGTTTGAATTTTAATGAACTTTTGAATAAGAATAAAATAATCTCTAATATAATAAAAGATTAGTTTACGTTTATTTAATTCCTTCCTTTAGTAGAGCTACAACTGCATTTTGTACTATATATTTATAATATTTTAATATTTTATAAATCCGTTTTTAGTAGAATAATAACTGCAATTTATAAAGAACACTTTTTTGATTAAATTATAATGAATTTTTGAGTAAGAACAATTTAATCTCTAAAATAATAAAAGATTAGTTTACGTTTATTTAATTCCTTCCTTTATTTGAGCTACTACTGCATTTTGAACTATATATTTTATTTAAAATATTTTAATATTTTATAAATCCGTCCTTATTAGAAGAATAACTGCAATTTATAAAGAACATTCTTTTGTTTAAATAATAATGAATTTTTGAGTAAGAAGAATATAATCTCTACTATATTAAAAGATTAGTTTACGTTTATTTATTTCCATCTTTAATAGAGCTACAACTAGTGCGTTATACCGCGATATAGTGCGTTATAATGCGATATAAATAAGCGATATCCGTATCAAGGACATTAACCTCACATAACCGTTAGCATTACATCACTATAAATTAATAAGGGTCAAAGGTCAACTCGTGTGGGCCAACAAATGTATTGGTTGTCATACCAACCCATACACTACATTATTACATCATAATAAAATTTCATATTTTATGGGTTAAAGGTCAACTAGAGTGTGCCAACATATGTATCGGTTGTCATACCAACCCATACACTACATTATTACGACAACATAATATTTCATATTTTTGGGTGTCATAGGTCAAGTTGGATGGTCCTTATCATCATCACCATCAACACAATCAACGGTTATAGTCATTCACGAAAAAACAAAATTTTAGGGGCGTGGCCTAAATGGGTCCTCATTAGCATAATTTTTGTGGGTCATAGTATACACATACATTTATTATAACGCTATAGCATTAATACAAACATACTGTACTGCAGTCCTTTAACGATAAGGACTTTGTGTTTCATAGAATGCGAAGATGACGCTACTAAACGTACTATTATTAGAGCTTTTAGTAATGTATAGTAGCGTCACCTCGCAATATATGAAACACAAAGTCCTTATCGTTAAAGGACTGCAGTGTAACATAGGTCATGAACTTACACTTACAATCACTATGTAACCCAGCCTATACTTATAACATTAGAGATCTAATCGCGATTATCGGGGCCCTGTTTTTTAGTTTTAAATAGCGTTAAAAAGGTCTGAAAATACTACTCCAATATATAAATTTTCGGACATACTGGGCTAATAATTGCTTAAAATAACAAAAATATTTAGTGGAAAATATTCATGCTAGATTTGAACAGATTTAATTATTCAAATGTATCGAACGAAAAATCTATGAAATTATCATCACCGGATCAGTTACAGCGAAGTTGATTTATGTGTATAGTGTATAATATACCGCTGGATATACGTAATTTATGTCAAAAGTAATTGTTGTGGAATTTAGATTATGCTAAGGTATCAAATGAAAAAACGATGAATTTAACAGCACTGGGTCAGTCACAGCCAAGTTGAAGGGTGGAATTTCGTTCATATTAAAATGTCAAACCAAAAAACATTAAAATTGTCGCCAACGGATCAGCTAAAGGAAGTTGAAGAATATGTTTATTGCATATCCCCACCCACCGAACCGTTAGAGTTAGGTAATTTTTGTAACATTTAAGTGGGGTGGAATTACAATAAAACTAACATGTCAATCGAAACAATTATGAATTTATCACCACCGGATCAATTACTTCGAAGTTGAAGAATATGTATAGTGCATATCGCTACCCGTCGAATTTGTGTCATAAAAAAGTTTTCTAGCAATGATATATTTCATCAAATATTTTTTTCAATTAAGAATTTTCTATTATGAATTTTTCATAAGAATAAATTTCACAACACTGATGTTTTTCAAAAAATATTCCATTTAATAAAAGACTCCTTCCATTAAAAAAATTATCATAATAAAAATCCAATCATCAAAATACTCTTATCGCTTTATTTATATAAGGAAAAAATCCCTTAATTTATATAAAGCAAACACAATGACGTATAGACAGAGAGACAGGCAGACAGACAGACAGACATGGTAAATTTCAAATACTCGCCTTTTTTTAAAAAGGGAGCTAAATTTTAAATTTATTGTATTATAAGATAATAATTTTTTACTGCGTAACGCTAAGTGATTGAATAATTATATACTCCGAAATAGTTAACTGAGGCATATAAAATACAAATTTTTTTAAAAACGATAACAAAGTAATTTAATACATTTATTATTTCTTTTAGATGTGTTTTTCGTATTGAATTAGGAAAAGTTTAAGTCAAATATATAGGGTGACTTTATATTATAAAGAATAAAGTTTGGATGGAGTAAATTCATTGTTAATATGTGGATTGTTTTTTAGTTGATTGACTGTCGGTGTTAATCCTGTGAATTTGTGTCAGAATGTGTTTTTTGTATAATTTCTCTATAAATTGTGTTTGTATAATTGATATTTAAATTGTTTAAATATTTATGCTGAGCAACAACGTCGCTTAACTTACATCCGACTACTCCTGCTACACTATAATTTCTTATGATTGAACTGAAATAATTATTAATTTTAAAGAAAATTTTGCAAATAGCTTTATATTAACGTTGAACGTTAAAGACAATACTCGCATGTTAGTGAATCATATTATTATATATTTGTTTTATTATTTTTTGACTTTATTGTAGAGAAGTCGAGTTTATGAGTTTGACTATTTCTGTACGTCTGTCAGTCTTGGTATCCGATGTCTTTACTTTTATTAATGGGTTTGTTATCATGCAAACTATTGATTTAAAGATTAATATAAGTGTTTTATAAGTAAAAATTAAACTATTAAAAATTTAGCTCTATGTGAATATACAATATATTTAATCAAGCTTATCTTCAAAAACAAATTTATCTTTATTAAAAACACTTTTAAAGAAAATATGATAAGCCATATTGTTGTGGTCGTACTACCAGTGATACGCTGATAGCCAAGTGTTTGAGATCTCCTGAGTGTTTCGACTATTGATCGTTAGAGCGATAGATATGTAATGAGTTACAATGAAAGTGTTTGATATGCAAACGAGTCAATTGAGAATAACAATGGTGTAAACGATAAACGATATGATCATTAATTGAGTAAAAATAACTAATAAACAATAATTATATAAATAAAAGATCAATAAAGTAAACTTTGGATAAAATAAATAAATTTATAACAATTGAACAAATGTGGATCAATAAAAATTTATAACTAAATTGAATTAAAATAATTGATCATCAAAGAAATAAGGATCAATGACTTGTATTTAAAACATAGATTTTATTATTAAAATATAAAAAACGACTGAGCAATAGCTCTACAATACTACAATTGATTTTTTTTCAATAAAAACAAATTAGTTGTGCACAAAGTGCTTAAAAAGTTACGTTAGGTTTTACATAATGTTTAAAATAGTTAAGTTTTAGGCCTTTAGGGCAATAGTTAGCGTAAAGTGTGGACTAGGCGTGCTTTAATATTATGGAAAGATTTTGGGCTTATTATAGCACAGACATAAACACTTGTTACTTTATAAGGGTATATCTCAAGCATATGGTTATCATACAAAATTAATCCTATTGCTCAATTGAAAAATCAAATTTTAATTGAATGTTCTAATATAGACAAAGTTAAGTGCAAAAGAGTAATTGAAAGTATAAAGTTTATACTAAATTATTGTGCACAAAATTATGGAAAACTATATTGACTTTATTTATAAAAATAATCTCCTTTAACTAGTTTAAACACTAATATTTAAAAATTTACAATCATTTGTTGTACAATTTCATTTTTGGATATAAGAGATAATTCATGTTAGCGTTATTAAAAGAAAAATTTCACACTTTAAATGTATCAATAAATTTAATTTATTTTAAGAAATCAAAAAATTGTTTAACGAACAGAGATTTGTGAAATTTTCATATATATTTATTTTGAATTTTATCTTAACTCAAAATTTTGATAAATTATTTAAATATTTTAAAAATATTATTTGGGCCAATATTTGAATACTATTAACTTTTTATTAATAAATATAAACAAAGTTATTCTATTAAAATTATCGTGATTATAATATAGTGAATTTTCTTTTTCAATCTTTAAAATTTAACAAATAAAAATCTTATTGAAAACACAATAAATATATTCTTAAATATTTGATTGCCTTAACAGCTGACAAACAATTAATTTTTGTCACTGATTAACGAGTTTTGACATCGATTAGACGCAATGAAAAACAACATATTATATGAATCTTAGAATGTATGCTATAATAAAATTGCAATCGTAAGTATAAAGTTTATCAAATATTGAGAGCGCTTTGGCTGTTGTCAAAGCTAGTTTCAAATTATTAAAATTTTATTTTTATATTCTATTAATATTCAATTTTTTAAGCCTTGTAACGGTAAGAGAAAAACTTGCTATAAGATTCTTGCTTTAATATTTACAATGCTAATTCCAAAACTTTATGTAAAATATTAATGTGATTTGTTGAAATTATTAAAAATTTTAAGATTTGAAGGATGTTTTTTGAAGACAGCAAAGCTTTCAATATTGTATAAAAATTCAATTTATTTAGAATATAATAAACTTTTTTCCTATTAATTTTTGATATGTTCTCAGAGTCATATACAGGGACATAATCCTAATTAAAATTAACATATGTTAAATTTTTACATTTTTTAATTATATTTATTAACATAAAACTTAGTCTTATTATTGAATTATACTCCCAAATCATAACAAATTTTAGAACCGAGCCCTACTTTGGCCCGACAGGTTGAAGCCCGGCCCGGCCCGGCCCGGCCCAAGCCTAATTAATTTGACGAATTAAAAGCCCGGCCTGGCCCGACCAAATGTGTCGGGGGCTCGCGGGCCCGACAAATAATATAAATAATAATTTATTTTGTGCTTTTCAAATATTTTTAGTTTATTATGACTGTTAATAAATTGATAAATTGATAAATTAATAATACTATGACTGTAAATGCTAAAGTGTATTATGAGTTTTGATTCATTTGTGTTTTAGCTCTCGTCGAGTAAACAACACATGAATTGTTGTTATGTAATCATTAAATAGTATTATATGGTTAATATGATTACGCGTGTGATTTGTTTATAACTAGTAATAGTTTTAATAATGTTATTTTAAACAATATTCTGTCCATTTTATACTATTTTCACAATTACTTAATAGATTTTAACGCTATTTTTGAATATTTTAAAGCCTTTTTAAAAAACAAATTGATAACTTTTAGACTTGTAAAACCCAATTTTAGCCCATTTTTAGCATTTAAAACGCATTTTTGTCCTAATTTAAGCCCATATTAAGTCAGATTGGAGTAATTTAAACAATCATTTTTGAAAATAGGAGTCTTTTTTGCCGATAGGAATCTATTTTCAAAAAAGTCCCTTTATTAATAAAAAGAAAAAATCTCTTAATAAATTTAGACCTGTCTACAAGCGGATGGACGGATATACAGACGGACAGACATTGCAAATACAATAGCTCCTTTAGACAAAGTGAGCTAAAAAATAAGAATTCATTGAGTTTTATTCCAATTTAAAAAAAGGTTCGTAAAACATTTAGTAAATCACTTTATTTAATCACTAATAATTGAATAATTGAAATATGCTATTTCATCATTGATATATTTATCCATGTTATAGACGAATACTAAAAGTATTATATATGCGAATATTATATTGCATTTTTAATGCCAATTATTATAAATAATAATCCAAAAATTACCATTCAAAACCATTTTAGTTCATTTTAAATAATTTCTTAGTCTTTTTTGATATCACTTAATAATTATGAATAATCTTTATAACTTTTAATAAGAATTAAGAAACAATCAGATTCAAAAATCTCTACGAAAGCTCAAACGCAACTCAAATAAAATTCTTATTACAATTATTAAAGTGATATTTTCAACAATGTGTTATAAAACTATTAAATTTTTTCATTATATCAATATTTATTAAAAGTAATAACTACTTAAAAACAAAAATAAAATATAGTTTTGTAACAAAATATTAAATAATTTAAAATTCTATATTAATTAACGCAGAATAAATTTGAATATACTTTTGATTTCAAATAGAATAAAATACAAAGTTAGTTCATTTTTCCAATTTCTTTCTAATTTAATCAGTTTATATAATAAAAAGTGTGCAAATCAATTGTACGATAAAAATATAAAATAGATGTTAATTTAATAATAAAATTTATCAAAAATCAATTCAAATTTTTTTCTAGACAAAAAAAAATACATTTAAATTTATTCTTTTAAGAATATTACTTTGATAATTTATAAAATTTTAAATAATTATATTTATAAAATTAATATATTATTTAAATAAGTATTAATTTATTTCTCGATTTGATAATTTTATTTTTACGATTCTGTAACATAAACTACAATATTTTAAATAATAAACTGTCAGTCAAATGTCTTCGCTTTATAATAATATTATTTTTTGATTACGATTCTTTGGCTAACACGACAAAAAAACAAAGACGGGTTCCTTCGCCAGTGAAAAACGAGAATAAGGGTGGCGTGCCAAAGACGGTACTCGTTTTCACTTCCAGGGGTATATTATCACTTATTATTAGTTAACTCCAGATACATAATCTTTTCCATTTCTGTTCCTAAAAGTTAATGTAATTTAATGTTAAGATGCTAACTATTACTGTAATTTACTCTTTTCGGAGATTAACGTTATCACTGAAATTATTTAATTTTACATATCTTAATTGAAATGAGTTTCCTTATTTTTTGTTAAATTGATTTATTGATAATTTACAATAAAATACAATTTTAATTAAAATCTTTTTAAAAGATAAATTTAAAATTACAAATATATTTGATTTTTATTTTTAATAGAATATCAAAATTAAAATTTGAAAGTAAATTTATAAATAAATTAAAATATAAGCAATATAAATTGGAATATTTTATCATTTAAAACTAAATTTAAGATATATTTTTAAAATTTAGTTGTTTTTATATAAATTAAATAATATTATTAAACTCAATATCAATTTTAAATCAGTTTTAGTTTTAAAAAATATTAATATAAATTAAGAAATTAAAACTAGTATTTCTCTTTAATTTAATAATAAACAAAATATTCAAAAGATTGCTTGTATCACCAGACAACTAATTAATATTCAAATATTTTTTTATTGTATTTAAAAGTTTATTTTATTATATTTACAGTTTTTGAAAATATCAATTCGTTTTTAATTAATAATTAAGTAAATCTATCAAGTTATTATAATTAAAAATTAAATTTTGAATTAAATAATTTTTACACATTTTATAAATATTTCGAAAGCTAAAACACTGAAAATATTATTGAAGGAAAATAATTAGACATAGAATTTGTAGAAAATATTTGTAAAGTACACATAGAATTCCGATTATCGCGCTTCTTCTCCATATTGGTAGTCAAATAAATATTAAGTACTAACATTGATACTTCAATTTGGAATTTCTATATAATAATTTAATTTGTCCGTAGGCGAAACACGCTGGAAAGAACTTCTAGTTCGCAATATAGATGTTACCGAAAAAGAAACAAATGATTTAAACTATTTAGACAAAAATTTCAATCAAAAATTAGTATTGAAAAAAATTTACATCGAAGGCTTAACACTTCAGTGGTATTTCCAAAAAAGTTTCAATTAATAATTTTTTTTGTTGTCTTGTACTGTGCTTTGCGCATCGCGTTTTATTCGCTCCACCCTACGCTTAAACTCATCTTGCCATACAGCAAAAGCTAACTGAAAGGGGAAAATCGCATTGAAAAGCATTTACATCCATTCAAGGTATTATGGGGTTAAAGATTGCTCCATACATTCTTTGGCGTCATAATAATTTTTTGTTTTATTGATTAAGGAGTGAAAAAAACCTTGATATAATAAGTAATAGTTAAAGCATATCTAAAACCCAAGAAAATAATTTTTAGTTTAAAAAAGTTATTAGCGCGCAAATGGGCATTGGTGTCGTTTTTATCCCACTTTTCTGCTGAAGTGTTAATGAGATCTAAAAAATAATTATAATGTTTATGACGACCAATAACACGGTTAGCTATTAAAAGTAAATTTAAGAGACGCTATTTTTCCCCGTATAGTAATGATTTTTTGACATATGCCAATTTTTCGCAGAATAGTAAGGATTTTTTGACATATTCCAATTTTTGGGGGTAATATCGTATTGAACCCATTTCGAGTATCATTGCTCATTTTTTATCATATGCCAATTTTTCGCATTATAGTAAGGATTTTTTGATATATGGTAATTTTTGACCTATGCCATTTTTTGGCTGTAATATCGTAAAGAACCCATTTGGAGTATAATAGCCCATTTTTTGACGTATGCTAATTTGGGATGTAATATCATTTAGAAACCATTTCTAGTATCATAGCCCATTTTTTGACATATGCCAATTTTTCGAAGTATAGTATGAATTTTTCGACATATGCCATTTTTTACAGTAATTCACTAATTTTGTTTATTAGGCCAATTTTTCACCGTATAGTTAAGATTTTTGGACATATGCCTAATTTGTGGATGTAATATCGTTTAGAACACAAGCAACAACTCTATATCCAATATTTAAATTTTAATTTTAAATAAGTTCAAAAGACACCTTTTGTTAATACATTTTATATATTTTGAGTTATTATAAAACTGCTTTAACATTATTGATAAAGTATTTCAATGAATGTTTTCCAAATTATAGCTCATTCCTTATTTAGACTTCATAGAGTAAAGTTCATTTTATTCATCTCCAAAATTTTTTCAATATGACTCTTTTTAAAATTAGTGAATCATCGGCTAAGTTAGATAACAGTTACTACACGGTTGAAGCGCTAGTATTGGCTCTATCACCTGTATTCAAAACTCGTGGTACGAAAAAAGTAGCTCGAACATCGAGGAGACGAAACATCTTAGTTGCAGACGATTCAGGGACGAGCATATCTATCACGCTTTGGAATAACATCTGTGAGAAAAATGATTTGAAAGCGAGCTCTGTTTATCAGTTTAAAAACCTCAATCGGGTAGTATTTAATAGTGCGATTTCGTTTTCGTCGACTTCTTTCACTACCTTATCAGCAAATTCGAAAGTTGACCCTGAGTTTTTAAAGGCAGCGGCGAAAGCCAAATCAGTCGAGGGATTTCTACCATTGGATGCACTAAAATCTAAGATGTGCTCAACAAAACTGGAGAAAACGTTCATGGATATAACCTTGATATTTTTGAGATTTGCCGTAAATGCTTTAAAAAATCAGTTGACCGTGAATGTTCATCGTGTAAATTGAAAGATAAACCTGCTCAACGATTGAGAGTTAAAGTATTGCTTGAACTTACAAATGACGGTTGTGCTTCTTTCTCGACTTTCGGAGAAGTTGTTTACAGGTGGCTTAGTATTAAAAAAACCCGACGATTTGAAGAAATCGATTGATGCGATATCCAAAAGGTTGAGTGAATTGAATGGTAAGAATATTAATGCAAAGATTTCTTTCCAAAAGAAAATTGTTGATGAAAGCGTGTATGAGGATTTAAGCGCCATATTTATTATCAACGTGTTGTATGTCTTATCAAAGATGTGTTATGAATTTATTATTTATATTAAATAAAAAATTTTTTAATCTGTAAAGTATATTTGTTAGTTGGCATTTTTATTTAATTACATATAAATTATAGGTAGATTTAATATGATTTTTTTACATATGCCAATTTTTCGGAGAAAATTAATGATTTCTTGAAAAATGCCAATTTTTCGCCGTATAGTGATTATCTTTTGACATATGCAAATTTTTAGCTCTAATAACGTATAGAAAATATTTCGAGTATCATAGTCCATTTTTTGACATATGCCAATTTTTCACCGTATAGTGAGTATTTTTTGACATGCCAATTTTTGTCAGGGATTTACAAATTTTATTTCTTGGGCCAATTTTTTTACATCTGCCAGATTTGTTACATCTGCCAGTTTTTCGCAGTATAGTATGGATTTTTTGACATTTGTCAATTTTTCTTGACTATCTCACAAATTTTGCTTAAAATTGTTGTTTGCTAATCTAGTAAATAATTTTTCACATGACATTTTTTCGCCGTCTTTTAGAAATTTTTTGACATATTCCAAATTTTATTGTATTGTTTTGAATTTTAGAAGTAAAATTAAAACTACGTTCTAAAATTATTGCTTTAAATTAAATAAGTTCTTAAGATTAAACATGTTATGTATTTTGAGTTTTAAAAACACATTCATTCTTGAAAAGAAATTTAATGATTGTTATGTAAATTAAAGCTCATTCCTTCTTTTAAAATAATATTTTACATTATAAGGTATATACAATGGCCACGGTTCACTGTGGCCATTAATATTTAATTAGTTTTAAATGCAACCTTTATGTTAATAAAGCGATTTTGGGATATTTATTAGAGGCAAAGATATGTTTAATATTATTCTTTTAAAGTTATGTATTAGCATATTAAACACTAGCGTTATGTTATTCAACAATGGTTTCAAACATTTAATTACTTTTAAAAGCTCGCATTATTAGCAACAATGAATTAGTTTAAACATTCCCTTTTAATATATCAGTTGAGTTAAATTAATCGTTAGCTTTTGTTAAACAATTTTTTGTATTCACGGTATACGGACGACAAATCGATTGATACTTCTTATTAACTTTTATATTACAGTAATGTTTAAGTAAGAATTTCAGTGACGTTTGAGATAAGTTTAGGAGTTGAATAATTGTCAAAATTAATTCTTAAAGAAAATTTTCAAATAACTTCTATTTATATATAATGCAAGTCAACGAGAATATGGACTCATTTCGTTTCTATCAATTTTCTAAAATAAATTTACAAATCTATTGTTGTAATAGCGAACTCTAAATAGTATTTTATATGCGAATATGATTACGCGAGTGATTGTTTTCAACTCGAATATGTTTTACTTATGTTATTATAAACAAATTTACTCAATTTTTTATCCTATATTTATTATTAAATAATAGATTTTAAAGCCATTTTTGATTATTTCTTTAAAATTTTAGTACATTTATAATTTACTAGAGTAAAAGCCCGCCTTACGGGCGAAAAATAGTATTTACTTCAATCAAAACAAAAACAATTGATGTAAAACCTTTTGTCCTCTTGATATTAATAAAAAACATTCATATTAACATAACCAAGAGTTAGTTCCTTACAAAACGGACCATTTTTCCAGAACACGTCAAATGCAGGGTGTCCCAAGGTCTCATGGTCAGGGGGGTCTCATTTCGACTTTTTTCAAAATTCAAGGCGGGGGTCTAAACTCACCGGATTTAGCGGACAATATTTTGGCCGTCCGACCAAAATTGTTTTTCAAAAAATTATTTTTTCAAAATTTTTTCCTGATAAAAGCCTAAACCACGCCCCCTCGAAAAACTCATCGAATTTAAACGATAATTTTTTGAAATTTTGGTCAAAAATTTTGAGGTGTCACAAAAACTCATCGGTTTTGATGGACAATTTTTTCACTTCGTGAAAAAACTTTTCAAAATTTTCAATTTTTTTCGTCCTTGAATTTTCAAAATTTTAGGGGGGGGTGTCCAACTTTTCAGATTTTTAGGGGGGTGTAGACGGCACAGACCCCCCCTCTTGGAACACCCTGTAATACTGTATCATGTTTTGGCGGTTCATTACATTAAGAAACGGAATTATTTGAGACTATAACTCTATAAAACAACGAATATTAGCAATCAATTTTTAAAATGTGATTTCGGCTCCAAATTAATCTTTTTATCTTATTCGAAATTTTGCACTTTGAAAATTCGATTAATTTTTGAGAACCAAAACCCCAAAAAATTTAATAATTTTTTAGTACAATTAAACATTTTCAGACTCATATACAGTATTATGAAATACTTTCTAAATAACTCTGTATTTATTAAATCCTATAAAATTTGGGGTAAAACACGCAAATTCAGGAAGGATTCGTGGCGTCAAAAATTAAATTTTTGGTGAGAATTCGGGCTATGAATAATTATATAATTTGCAAATAATTAAAGATATTTTAAAACATTTGTAATCTAATATCGATAAACTTTATAAACTCATCAAATATTAATGATAATTTTTAAAATATCGAATATAAATTATTTGTCAAGTTTCACCATTTTTACAAAAATATATTGGTATTTTGAAAGAGATTTATTAATTCGGTCATGAAGTGAAAATTGGGGATTCGGGCTAATAAATAAGGGTTAAATTGTTTATTTTACGATATTAAATGTTTTTATAGGTATCATTGGAGGGTAATATCGGGATTCGAGAAACCAGGATTTGTTGTGCTTAAATATAATAAATAAATAAAAGTTAAAACAAATATTTTAATTGTTTTTGTTAAATATTATATTCAATATTTTTGCACATATCAAATATTTTCATTGTGTAGAATTCATGGCTTTTTAGTTGATCTATACTTTTTCGATTTACCATAAAGTACTTGTATTCCAGCGATGTCTAACTTATGCAAAACGAATTGATTAAAATTATGATAAGCGGGTGCCATAATAGCGTCGGGAATATCTGTATGATCGAGACCTAATGAGTGACCGATTTCATGCGTCGCCACATGCCATAGACATAACTCTCTTTCTGAAAACAATTATATTGATGTATTAAAGCCTAAGAGTACATAATTAATTCATATAGTTTTCTATATAAGGATATCAAATCCATTAATAATGTAATGTCTACATCGCATGAAAAATGAATATTTAGTATTTCGCGCTAAACTTAGTGTTACCATTAAAAGGGTCAGTGGAATAATTGCTGATCCATGTCTCGTCATCGTCTAAGTGAATGTCTCCGTTCGCTCGCGGAAACAATGTGTGCGCATAATTGCCTGATGGACCGTCAAATTTAGCGACATCTGCGTAATCCGGTATATTGTTATGACAGCAGTGTTCGCCACTTTTAAACTCAATGTCAATGTGCACTAATTTTTTGGTGTCGGTTACGTAAATAAAGTTAAGCGGTGTTACGTCCGACCATGTTTTAAATGCTAGTTTAAAGTTGTCGAGTGTTTCGTTTTTTGCCATTGTTTTTGGCCACGAATTGATTCGATACGTTAGGTTATAGTTTGTCCATTTGCTGCCCTCTAAAACGTAACTGGTTTTATATTCGCCCCAAACTCTTCGCCGTACGATAGTTGAAACCGGGTCTCGATTTCCGCATCGGCGACGGTTTAGCATTTTAATGGTTTTCTTATCCCATTTACCTTAATATTTAAATTTAAACTTAGATAGAATAGATAAAACTAGCAAATAAAATATTTTTACGAAAAATCAATCAAAAAGTATTTAAAGCTTTCACTCAAAAAACCCGTAAAACCATTTCCGGTTTTTTTGAACCGAAACGCACAAAATAAAGTTAAAATTCGCAAACTTTAATTTTGAAAAGTATAAATCGTGAGACATTTGCACTGATATTCTGATTCAAACTAAAGAATTAAAGATTTGGGAAAGGTTTAAAATTTTATTTCGCTTTGATTTGACTGAACATAAAATTAAGTTATTTTATTTTCTACTCGTGAAAATTTTATCGCTGAACTATTAAACCCGAGCCTAAAAAACGGTAATTTTAAAATTTCAAAAGTCACAGTCGGCCCGGTTTTCTTATTATTTATTTTTTAATTATTAAATATTTATCTATTAAATTTCTATTCATTTTGCTTATTATTCTTCAATTTCGATTTTATTAGATAGAATTCTACAATATTTTATAGATTTAAATAATAAAATATTGTTTATATCAATATTTTTTTCAAATCAAAAATTTTATGTATTTTATATTTTAAATCAAAAATCCCAGTCCGACAATGCTCTCTTTATTCAAAGCCTGATTGTCAGAGCACCTAAAGGCAAGAAAAATTGGAGTCCGATAGTAATTCTTAGTCGTAGTTGTTATTTGCTTTAGTTATTATATTTACATAACGGAACAATACTATTATATACTTATCTAGATTTCTGTCTATAAATTTTTATAGATCAGGAACAACATAGTAAACTAGCTAAACTGGCATACGTTGCCGGAATTAAAATTGTTCAAAGCTAGCCTGAATAGGTTTCACTAAAACTTTTGTCTTTTTAAGCAATTTTAGCTCAGTATATCCTACAGTCTATTTATATTGGATTAATTTTAACTATATTAGCGGATCAACTTTTAGATACATCGATAAATGGAATTATATTTTTTTGTACATTTGTATAAGTATTTTATACAATGTATCTTTTATTCGGTTGGGGTTACGTTTATTCAATTCAAGACTTTTATAAATTACTCTATTGAAAAACAATAAAAAGTTTTGATTTAATAAAATAGTTTTAAACAAATAGTGACGTCTAAAATGTAAAAATAAAATGCACGGATCAGCAACTTATGTCAATATCTGATAAGCGTAGTAAACTCCACATCTATATCTTAGCAGAAACTATGGAAATCAGTTTAATATTCGTATATTATACACCGATAGCGAAATGTGTGAGTTTATCTCGTTTCGAATTTTTAATTAACTTCAAATTATCAGTTGGAAAACAATTCATAGATTAATCACTAGTTTTTGTATATTAATATATATAATTATCTATCAAAATCACAATTGTTTGGTATATATCACATCACAACCTTTCGTTTAACTACTGATATATTAAAAACATTTATATATTTGCGATTAAGAATAATAACATTTAATATTTTTTACATTTCTTTGACAACACTAGTTTAAGACTAATAAATTCACCAAAGTTTACAAAACACATAAATATATATATTATTCATTCATACGAGTAATTTATTAATTAATGACTTAATGGGTTAATAAAAATACGTATAAACTAAAAATGTAAAGGAAATTTTTAAAAAATTAATATTCTTATCATACAAACAAAGTTTATTTTATGCAACTAAATTATGCTGCAGTTGAAAAAGTTTTTCAGTTTATAAACCAAGCAGAAAAAAATGTAGTGAATTATAAACAGTATAAAATTTTAAAAAAAACTACAAAAAATTGTATGTGTAATGTATCGCTTCAAACAGTTTATAAAAAATCCAGACTATGTCTACGTATTCTCTGCGCGGAAGCCTTGATATAAACATATACTTGAAGATAATACTGTAGATAAATATTTAAATTTTAAATATAATAAAAAAAATTGACATTTACAAAATAATTTAGGAATTCAGTCTATTAACTTGTTATGAATATGAATATACCTTACATTTGTTTATATACTGGAATTGAAACTAAAATAAAATAAATATTTTTTCGCATTTAAAATAGTTTTCAAATCAACAACTTTTTGAAATTAAATTTTTTTCCACATTCCTTTGAGGATAATGTAGAGTAAGGTTATAATTAAAGCCAAATATTTATGTATCGGTAAATAAACATTTGTATATTTAATTTTATTCTGCTGTTTTTTTAATTAGATATTATGGCTAAACTGTTTAAGATAAGATAACACAATAAGCCAGAGAAAGGTAGATCTATACCGGAAAAATTACAAAATATTTTTTAGCATGAATTTAAGATTGGTTCGGGAGGTTTGAAAACTTGTACATCCCCTATAAATGATTGTGGAAAAGCTATATGCATTTTAAGTTCAATTTTGTTATACACTTATTTAGCTTATATTGTTAAATATTTACTATTTCTAGCTTATGCTGGAACCAAACCTCTCATAGCTTATATTTTACTTAAAACTTCTAAATTTCATAAATAAGTATCATTAGTAGGGTCTTGAATATCATTAATTAACGATTTATTTTTTCAACTGAATTACTCGATTCGAACCATAAGGACAATAATCTTAATCGTTGTAGATTTTTAATTTATTTGAATTTTTCGAATGATTCTAACGAAATAACGAATACAAACATAACTATCGATTTTTACAAAATTATTTTTAAAAAAGCCTAAAAATGCGAAAAAACAGTTAGAATGTACCAAAATTTTATAATTAAATATATCCTAAACATGTTTGGTAATAAATCTGTATTTTAATCAGTAAAAGTGCATTTTACTTAAAATTATAAATTTCAGTTTTGGTTGATTTATATTCAATTTTTATAATATAATTTTTGTGAGTGCAGAAAGATTTTTAATGAATTTATTTTAGGTTTTAATTAACCAAAATTCGTTTTTAAATTGTTTTTGATTATAAAATTTCTAACGAATTGTTCTAACGATTTTGGAACTTTTATTTAACGATTAATAAATGATTTTACATGCTTTTTCTAACGATTTTCAAGACCCTAATCATTAGCGATGTATAATACATTCATACAGTACCGTACTTTAAATAAACTTAAATCGATAAACTCTATTAGAATGATATTAATGAGCGTTTGATTTTATTTATGGAATAAATTAAATTCGATTCTGATTGCACATCAAAAATATCGTTTTAGGTTTGATTTGTCCGATTCTAAACCCAATTCATTAAACAAAATATGACAAAAATTATTTGTTTTATAAATTACAAATACAATCGCTTTCAAAATAACACATAACACAGAGATATATATGGTAATATGAAAAAATGTTCGTTTTACCAGAAAATTGAATTTAAATACCGTTTGAAAAAAACTCGAAAAATTTTTTAATAACTAAATATTTGTTGCTTAATGCTAATTATTTTTTTCGTTCTGAGAAATTTTAGAGTATTATATTTTTAGATTTTCATTAGAAATCAATAAGATATTCAACCCAATATTATTAAATATACAGAAAAATTTAAATTTTTTCTTGTTGTATAAGAAATTTAATTAAATTAAAAGCCATTACAGTATTCTCTACTTGTATATGAATATTTTTTATTACAAATATGCCGAATCGATTTCAGGTTTCGGGCAATAAAATTTTATTAATATAAGAGCCAAATACCTGTTACTGGAAGATTCATAAAAAGTTGAAAGTTTTTTAGAGCTCGCGTAAAACTCGTTAATAGTGTTCTTCCATTGATTGATTTTTTGATTAAATATCCATATTGTTCTAAGTATTTCTGTGTTTTTGGTTACAAAAAAATAATCCCGTAAAATTTAATATCAAAATTTTTTACGACAATATTTTATTTATATTTTGGAACATTCGATAATCTTTATCACTCAATGATCATAAATTATTAATGCAGAGTTTGAATATAATGACAAATACATACTTATTTAGATATATATATGTAGGGAAGATTGATTGTGGGCTTTGTGCCCGATTGTGCTGGAAATTGCCCGCCAAATTCGATTTTTATTTTTCTGTCAAATTATAATATTGAAGGAAACGTGCCCGAAAAAGTAGTTTATAAACTAAAGATTATGCCTGAAAACTATATTATTTCTGTAAGTTAAAATAAAATGTCTATAAATAAACATGAACTTTTTCCGTATGTATATTATTCGTTTTAAAGCTACATATTTTTTTATGAGAAACACAGAATAAAAACTTAACTGTGGTACTAAAGTATACGTTTTTTACGTTTTTATTAAATTATTTACGAATGATATAACCTATTATCTTTATTTCCTTAAAAAAACATCCAAAAAAACTACATTCTGAAGCATTTTTTATCGGGTGCCAGAATTATAATGGCCCCTTTGTCCGCAAAGGATAATTCTTAATTTAAAGATAAATAAAATTTTTCAAAAATTATATTTTATTAATCAAATTTCCGATCTAACTATTATTTGGCTGTCTCGGTTAGAAATTTAACTCTTTTCGGTTTTGTTTAAGAAATGGTGTAGACTAGTAAATCTTTAAAATTTTCAGGCCCGAGCCCGACCGAGGCCCAAGAACTGCCAGTCCGACCCGATGAGCTTCAACCCGACCTCACCCTAGTGTCCATATTTTTTGCAGTTTAGCATATTTTGCAAATTTTCTAAAAACTAACAACGAATAGTAAAAATTATTCAAAAATAGAAATTAAGTTTACAATAAATACGTAATATTTCAAAATAAAAAAGTTATAATTTGAAACTCAACCAAAATTTTGAATAATTTTTTATATAAAAAATAGGGCATTCTTCTAAAAAATTTCAAACCCTACCCAACCCGAGCCCGAGCCAGCTCTACCAGACAAATTTGTAGGATATTAGCAAGACAATACGGGTACCCGTTTATTAATCTAGTGTACTGTTATCAACGTTAATATGGATCCAATATGGGATAGATATGATAGAAATGTCTAAAATATAAATAATTTACTGTCGTAAAGTTTTCATGTAAGTTAAATGTTGACAGTTTTATTATCGATAAATATAATATAATAAAATTTACTACTAAAAATATTGACTGAGTAGTTTGATTTATTTTCAAGAATATTTGATATCACAAATCAAAGTTAGGTTAGTAAACATAAGCTCAAATTAGTTCTGGAAAAAAGTTTGGAACACAACACGATTGAGATTTTTTAGATTTGGACTATAAATTAAATCTTTATTGACAGGATTATTATCATTTTCAAACTTATTCACATCTAGTTTAAATATAAACTTACTAGTTAATATGGTAACATTAATTTGTTGCTTTCATGTTAGTTTTAATTTTAGCTCGCTTTTGACTAAAAAGTCTAGGTCATGGATTTGAGCATGTCTTTTCGTCTGTCAGTTCGAAACAGTGTATTTTAAAGTAGTCATTGTTGTAATTTATATTGTGTATTTTCTTAAAAAGTGGACGGAAAGAATAATTTGCACTTTATTGGGATTTCTCGCATTATGGTTTTTATTGGTAACTGTGTAAATATGTAGAAACTTGTTTATAAATTTTTGTGAAAAAATTTAATTGCTTTATATATCTTAATTATTTGGTATTTAGAAATTATTTTAAAACTTGCTATTAAAACTGCAAAAATTATGTCTAGAGAAAGTAGACTAGTTTTGACAAAATACTAGGGGTTGAATCATAATCAAGAATTGAAATAATATTTAAAAATAATATTACAACGAGATTGGATAAAATTATTTATTGTAGATTGCGTTACAGGACTTTCATTTTCTAATTCTAATCCTTATTAAAATATTCAATTATTTATGTCTATAGTTACATAAAAATATATAAATAGTATATTTGATCGTTTGAACACAAAATCATGTCTATCTTAAGCTCATGTTTTTTCTTATAAAAATTCTGATTCAGGATTTTTATTAAATATATTGCGTTGTTAAATATGATTCAAAATCTTTTACAATTTTTACAACACAAACAAAAATTTTTAATCTAAAAACTAATTAAAAAAGTGTAAAAGAAATTATCAATTCTTTAACACAAGATTGATTGAATGCCTGAGAGTTTTGGTTTGTTGCGATAAAAAACAAAATATCATTGATTATTCAAGAAAGGAATTATTGTGAATGAAAAATTCTAAACATATACGTACGAAAATCAAATTATTTTAAGTTTATAATATTATACGAGAAAATTAATTTCTGAAGCGTACAAATAATAATGAATAGTATGTTATGCAGGATTTTAAACTAAATTATACTTACGCTTACTTAGGTTTTAGAAATAAAAAACGTTTTACGCTTAATATCAGTGATTTTGGCGTCAGTACAGATTTTGTCTCAAACAAAAAAGCGTTACGTAATCAAACAAAATAAAAATAACTAT
>JAQGAW010000782.1:0-24344 GCA_034698025.1 Phthiracarus crinitus
TGCAATCTAAGACCACATGTGTGAAGTTTTTGCAAAAGTTTTGCAATACTTTGATAATCATTCGCAATCCACTGTATCCTATATTTATTAATTTTTAAAATAGTTATTAAAACATTTTCTAAGTATTTATCTAATTATTAGATTGGAGACAATATTTACAGAAACCATGTAACTTACAGTATGTAATAATAAAATAAAATCGAATGCTTGTAATAAAATCAGTAAAATTCGTATTTTTGATTTAAATTTAATTTTGAAAGCATTTAATTGTAGATGTAGTCTGAGATGTTTGGTCCGATTTTCCCATCGTTTTGGTTAACCCTACCGTTACTTAAATCACACTCAACCCTATAGGTAGAGAAGAGAATCTACTCGTTAGTAATTACGTATACATATGAGCTTTGAGCTTAAACTTAGTTCTTTTCTATCGGAATGACCTCACAGTTTAATTTAAACAGAGGCAAAGTGGAGGACTTTGATGCATTAGTATTGAAATGATGGGGACATACTGTATGATGAGAAGAGAATGCGATAGCGTTCATAACATTGAATATCAAACCCGTGAGAACTTTATGCATTGCATACACATAAATACGAAAGCGTACACAACGTATTTAAGTAGCTTTTCAATGGTAACTGTGTGGAGAAATGTGCTGCGAGTGGGAGCTTCCTTTCAACCCTTCTGCTTAAAATTGCTGCAATCTCATCGTTACCCTTTGGTTCCCTATTCCCTAACTCTTTGATAACATTATATCCAACAAAATAAAGTTCTGTACAGTATAGTGTACAGTGTATGCAACATACTGTGATATGAACTACGGTACCCAAAACATAACGCAGTAATAGTTCCAATGTCAAGGTTAGGCAAAGGGTGGGAATTACGATCAACATTTTAATGGTAGCGAACATGGGTCAACTCTTTTATAAATTTACCATATTATATGCTAAATTAACACTAAGATGTAATTCTGGTATCATTCAATTGATTCTTAATGATGTTTTACTCACTTAACTTTAAATGTTTGTTGTGTCCTTGCATTCAATTCTATTTAATGTCTAGACGCTATTTATACATAAATATTGACTTAGTTTTCACTATTTCTATGCTAACTATTTCGTTAATGATTTTATTTTCATGTTATTGTAACTTATCGTAATATGTTATAATATGGGTTAAAATTGTTGGGTTTATATTATAAATCTAAACCGTTGAAAAAATTTTCAAAAAAACTTCTAGCCGTTGGGCATAATTTTAAATAAATAATTTTTTATCAATTAGCGATATAGATTCGCAATTTTTTTAAAATATTGATACTTATAGTTATTAAATAAGTTCTGTTAATTTTTCCAGAATGTTAATTAAATTAATTAAACTTAATTAAGAATTCTTAATTGCATGCAATTATAGGTCGATGAAGAACCATCTGGTGATTGTTCTATTATTGAAGATGATTATATTAAAGGTAAACTTATATAAACTTTTACTATTAAAATACTTGAGTCTTTATAATTTTTCATAATTTAATCATTGGGTCAGACTTTGGGAAAATAGTAAATGCATAGAATGCTCTGTAGGTTTAGGGGAGAATTTTTTATAAGTTCTATCTCAAAACTCGATTCTTTCCTTCGCTTATGAAATACTCTGCTAAATGCTTATAATTTAATTAAATATTTATAATTTACAAAATAATTCTTTTTAAAAGTTAAATTATGTCCTCCATTGATTGAAAAACACATGTGTTTTTTACTATAATAGCTGTCAAGCTATCAAAATGTCTATTGTATTTGAGTAATGCTCTTTTTTTCGATGATATCCGGTCACTTTACATCGTACCATATATTGATACGCTTCCCCTAAACAATGATTTCTTTTTTTCAGGTTCCACTCCTGAAATAGGATTCAAAGGTAAGCAAAAAAATCGTTTTAAATTTTTTTCTAATTGATATATGCTATGCTAAAGGTGCGCAAAAAAGCAGAACAGAATGGAAATATTTTATTTGCTTGGCCTTCTATCACTTAAAAACGGATGCAATTGTGCTTTTAAACCTTATGGATATTTTTTGCATAGTTTTTTTCTTAGAACAAAAAAAAAGCTTTTACTTTGAGATAGTGAGTCTGCTGCTGCTTTTTATTGATAATCCTTTGAGGTTTTTGGGGATGATTTTTTCTAGGCATAAAAAAAGTCATTATATATTCCTAAAAAATAACCGAAAACATATGGCATCTTAGAGAAACGCTGTGAAAAATACTAGCATTTCATCCCTCAGTATCTTTTTTTTATTCCTGTAAACGTTGCACCCCTTTTGCTGCAGCTATGAATGCATAGATAAGACGAAGATCGTTGGGAAACTGAGATCTAGAGAAGTGTTGAGTACTTTGCGTTTGATCATCAATCGACTATGTTTGGCACTTTCGCGCATTTCTAATCGATTTTTAAATGATCATTCATAGTTTTGCTTCGTTTTTCACGACTCATTACCTTTTCTAACAAAAGTTATACATTATTAACTTTAATATTGTAGTATTTGTATTGATTTTTTTAAAACTGAATATTATTTTTTAATAACTTGGAAAAGTCGTCTTGTTTTATATAGTTTTTACTATGACGCGAATTTATCATATTTTCTCTATTAATTCGAAATGTATTATAATTAAAGTTTTTATCATTTAATTGTGTAGCATTAGTTTTATTTTTTTTGGTTACACTGCTTTATTAGATATATTGGCCTCAATTTTGTCTTAGAGATAAAGCTAAGAATTTTTTTGCTTTGATTTTTTTTGTGGTTTAAAAAATGCTCTAAAATTACGGTATCGTTTTGTGTTTTATAGCCGAAATCTTTCATTACGTTTTAGCGTATTATATATATATAAATACCTGTAAATATTGTTAATCTACAATTATTTATCTAAATGTATTATGTGTTTTACTAGTTTATTTTCAACTTAAATTTAGCATAAATAATAGGTTTAAATAATTAATACTATAACCGTAATTATTAGAGAATCAAAATAATAGCATTTATAGATATGAAAATAGCATTTATAATTACATAAATTTGTTAGAATATTCATTTTTTCAACATATTAACATTTTTTCTGAATCTTTTATTAAGAAATTTAAAATTTTTTTAAATTTCTGCTTTTCTTTGGTATTGAAAAAATTTGGAGAGAGGGGTAATAAAAACTCTTCAGATTTAATATACAATTTAATCTATTATATCCAAAATAGCATTTAATTACAAAAAGTAGCATTTATAGCATTTATTATTAAATGTAGCAACAATAGCCTTTATAAATGGATATAAAACGGCTCCATTTTACTATCTTTTTGCACAAATAAATTTATATGTCTCTATCTTATGAAATAAAAAAGTAGCAAATGCTAGAATTTTGATTCTCTAGTAATTATTAATGCTTTGAAAATCGTTTAAAAAAAGGCTAGAAATCGTCTGAAAAATAGTTTTAAAAAATTAAGTTTATTTACAAAAATGGGTTATTGTGCTCAATATTTTTAGTTCCTTCACTAAATAATTTTTTTAAATATTTATAAAAAAAATACGTTTTACTTGCAAAAAGTTATTTTTAATACGAACTGAACAAAAATTCAGGTTTAATTTTTTCAATTTCTCTGATATAAAATTTTTAGAATCGTTAGATATTTTAAAAATCCTTAGATTCATTTATTTTGTTTACTTAAATATCACTTGTATGGGTCTAATAGGGCCACTTAACTTGTTTTTAGCTTATATTATTACATTTTTAAACATTCGTTAATTAAAGATTTGGGTTCGGGCCGTGTAAATGAGCAATTGGACACTTTTGATAGCATAAAGTATTGCATAGAAAGCGTAAGCAATTTTAATAGTTAAACACAGTTGTTTCAATCGTTTTTAATGGTATAATAAACAATTTCATCTATCGAACATAAAAAATTTACTAAATTTGGTAAATGTTTGAAGTTTCAATTTCTAAAACCACTCTTCTGCGAGAGTAGTCGGTTATTTTAGATTATTAAGATCTTGCTTTACGAAGTTTTTACAAATCTATCGTGTTTTCAAATCCTATTTATTTGAGATTATTCAATAAAGTATTCAAGTTAAAGAATGAGATTAAAATAATTTAATTAACCATAATTACTAGCGGAAACTAATATTAAGTTTGTTTGGATTAATAAACTGGACCAACAAAATATTGGGAAATCGTATGCAAATTCAATTGAAAAACTAAGTTTAAAATCTTTGTTTTGATTAGAAATTTAAGTAAAAATGATTTGTAAGTTTTGCTTGGTTTTATTAATAACAGTTGAATTAACTTCAGTTCCGAAGTTAAATTCATTTGTGGTCAACATTTTCAATGTGTTGCAGATTTTTTCCAATCGTTTTCTTTTTAAAATATATAAGAAAATATCTGTCGGCTTAAATCCATGTATGAATGATTTGTGCAAAATTACTTTCTGGCAGATTAAACACAATTACAAATTTGTGTGATTTTAATACTATAAGTAAAATTATTTTATTTTATTAAAAATAATATTTAAACGAAATATTTAATTAAATAATTTAATTTTAATCTAAAATATTTATGATTAGGTACACAACTGCAGCAATAATTGTTGGTTCTTTGAAAAGAGTTATTAGATTTAATCATAATTCAAATGATTGCAATGTTAATGTAAGCGTATTTAAAATGTTCTTATCTTCCGTTAAAAGTGCAAAAAATTAATATAATTTATCTTCAAATGTCTTTCTACGCGTGTAAACTTAATTATATTAATTATAAAGATTTGTGGAATTACAATATAAGCTGAAAATAAATTTGTATTCTTTATGTAAATATTTATTAAAAATTTTGTTAAAAGTGTATTAAAGTGATTATTTGATTATTATAAATAAAATTTATATTTGATTGGAAACGAACTCGAAAGTTAGTTTTTAACTTAAATGACTTTTTTTGAATTAAAACTATAACTACCTATTTTGATAAACGTTATGAAATGCTATTTTTCGTAAAATTGATTTGCGGTAATAAACATTACAAGCATAAGTTCAATGAAATTATGATTTTGAAATGTTTTAACGTTACCTCGTATATTAAAGTTGCCATTAAACTTGTATTAAATTTTATAACTATCGTATAAATATTCTATAAATTAAGAATAAAATAAAAGGATATTTAAATTAATAAAAGTTATTTCGATATACAGTAGTGTTATTTTTACACAAATTTACAGAAAAAGTTAAGAATTTTTCAGTGGATTTATGATTTAATGTAAAACAAACAAACGTATTCGTATACGGCATTACTTTAATTAAAGTATTGAAATAACGCATCGCATTAACACGTGTAAGAAGTATTTGAATTTTATAACCAATTTGGTTGGCACTCGAAAAGGAAATGATTTAAAAGTAAAAACTTAAGGAACTCAGTAAAAATAAAAAGCTAACTTAAGATGAGCTATAACTCAGATTGAGTATCGTTTAGATCAATAAATTTATGTCCTGAAAAATTAAATTTAAATAACGAGATTCGTAATGTGGTAATGCCTTAATGCCGTATTATCGGCCATCAGAGTTCTAAGTGAGACGTATAGACTGCTACAGTAAACCAACTCGTTTTGCTATCGTTCACTTTGATTTCGCTTTGATTACATCCAACAAACGTGTTATGTTTTGGTTACTTATTCTTATTTTTGTTATAATATGTTTGCTTAAATTGCTCTTAATTGCGGTACCAAAATTTTTAATGAAAGGAAATTGTGATAATTAGAGGCAAAATCTGATTTAAATGGCATTGAATTATTATATTTAGCATTTATTATTTTAAAATAATTTTTAGCTATCTTTTATCACTTAAAAACCATATTAGAGAATAAGTTAATTATCATAACTTTTATTTTGCCACAAGATATTACATTTCTTAATACGTTTAATCAGCAATGTTAGGCGTTAATAAAATTTACATAAAAATAAAAATATTAATTAAATATAATTTACCTTATTTTTAGTTGATTCTGCAACTTGTTTCGTATATATTTTGCTTCTTAATTTCAAAAATTAAAAACGCTTAATAAGGAATAGTTAAGTTAGATTTAATGTGCTAAAGTGAAAGGGTTATCAATTTGAACAATAACCTCAAATCACAAATAAAAGCAAAATGTTTTATATCTTAAAATAGTTTTGCCCAAAACTTATTAAAAGCTTAAAAGCTAAACTAATTTAATCTCATATAATTAATTAGCTCTTATTAATAAAACGCTATCGATTTCGCGACTAATTTTTTTCGAATAAAAAAGAGGTGAGATAAGTATTCAAAGTGAAGGTTCAATTAAAGGTAAAGGGTTGAGTAGCAATCCATCCCAATGGTGGATCTTAAGACCATCTAAAGGAGGAGTTATGCACGAATGCTAATGCATACCTCATGGAACCGATCGCAATAGATTTTCGACTCACATTCATTTACTTGAGCCAACTGTTGATTTTTTTATGATATCAACGAGACATCATATTCAAAACTGAAGAAAAATTGTCAAAACTTGCATCGTTAGCCATTGCATTGGAATGTTGGACTGCGGCTTTCAAGTAAGTCACGCTTAACTACCTATTATTATATTACCTGTGTTTATGTGTAAACTCACACACATTATATTGACCTTATCTTATTTTTCTGTGCTCTATTTATAACAAACTTTTTCAAACATAATCGATTTTTTCGACTTTATTTTGGACTAAAAACTTGAATTTTCTAAAACAATTCCAATATTTTTTATTCACAAAAAACTTTATAATTAATTTTGCTAAATACTTATTTTTTTATTAAAATATTTTTAACTTAATTTATGGAATTGGGTTAATTGTAATGAGCGTAAAAATTAGTATAAATCAAATAAATCCATGTACTGTGGATATCATTTATTTTTATAAGTTCAAAAATCAGTTAAGTTCACAAATTTTACAATCAATAAAATGTTACGCAACACTTATAATGAAAAAACTTACAATTAGAGAAGTTTTACGCAGTGTATACTGTATAAGATAGTTTCACTAATTATTGGTTTAGAATGGATTTAATTTAATATGCAAAATATCTAATGTTTATGTAGATTTAGAAAAAAAATATTTAAATAAGTGGTTATGTATTGATTATGAGAGAGAAAGAGTGAGAGAGTGAGGCAAACGCTTGTTTTGATTTACTGAAGACAAGTGGCGTTGTTTTAGAAGAAATCATAGTTTTGAAAAGTTAAGTAATGCATGCGCACATGAAGTGATGCCGTTATTCAATGCTTATGCTGTAATATGACTGCAGTGATGGCTGCAATCAACTGCTGGTTTAGACTTAAAAATACATTTGGTTTGATAGTTTGATAGTTTGATAGTTCGCTAACGCTTGTTGTTGTGTTGTTGCTTCAATTAATAGTAAGAGAACGTCCAATTCCTATCTAAAGGTAGGTTTCTATATATACTGTATATATGTATATATGTATATATCACATGTGATTTTGTTGATTATCACGATTCACTCTTTCTCTCTCTCTCTCCCTCTCACTCCATGCCATCTAATATTTTATTATATATCTATTATGATTTATTTAATTTTTTTAATTAACGCAACAAAATCTGATCGTTTTTTCAGTGTATGATTGAACGCAACAAAACATTTTAATTAAGATTTGTTTTTTGCTTAATTTTATTTTATTAATGATTAGTAAGTTTGAAATTGTATTATATATCTATGATATAATTAATTATTATTTAATTTGAACGTATAAGCGTTTAACTGTTGTTTGAATTGTGTACATGAGATGTTGGAAACAGTACACGATATTTATATATCAATTTATCGCTTTCGCTCAGATTATCGTTAAACGAAACCAGTGTTTGGTGTTTGGTCTGTCTTCCAGTTAAGATTGATTATATTAACGTTCATTATGTTTATACGCAAACAAATCATTCCCAAACTGTAACAGTTATTGAATTTTTTCATCGCTTTTTGTTGTTTTTGATTTTTTGTTGGTATCTATATTTGATGAACAACTATATTAAAAAATGTTGGATTGCGTTAAGAGTATGGTCTGAAACGTGTTAAGTAGTAGTTTGGTTGCATGTTTGTAGTGACTGTAGTGACTGCATGTTTCAATGTATGTTTGAATGGTTACAAACTCAAGGCTGTCCACATGAAGTTGCAGACCCAAGTGATTTGGCAAATGTTCTCCAAAGAGTTGTAGAAATAAAACTGTTCTGCTTTTATAAACCTTGACTACACCTTTGATAAGAGCTTTCGTTTGTTAATGCAATTATTAGCGATATTCTGACGGATCAGATGAGTTAGTGTTAGATTGTGATCATTGAGATTACGATTACGTTTACTATAATCGCTAGATTTAAAACAATTAACTGTTATTTGTATATGATTGCAAGTGTGTGGTACAATGTATTGCGCAATGTATAGCACAATATTAGTGATGTTGTGATGTTTTGACGGTAGAATCTAGAAAAAGATAAGTTCCCTTTGGAATTTGCCAGTTAGTGCAGCTTTGGGAGCTTTGCAGTGTTTGCAGCGTATGCTGTGTTTGCTGTGTTTGCTGCAGCAGCACTTAAACTCAAGGACGTCTGAGCGAAACTAACCCTTTAAATCCTAAGGGCACGTCTTGAAGATGTAAGTTAGTGTTAGTGTTAGTTTTAGTCGCATTTCCTCTCTATCCTATCATCATTGCTTTCCTTGAGCGAATTAAACCGGAAAATTAATTTGAATTATTGCGTTGCCTTTAAATCTATCAAACTTTATTTTAAAATCTTACTTTTTAGCTGTTACTGGTTTTCAATCACTAGATGTAGCATTGCATTTCAGTATTACGAGTTTGTAGTTTGTTTTAACACTTTAATTATATGGCTGTGTTAAATGTTGTATTATCCATATTTTATATTTTACTTAAAAATCATATTCCTTTCATCGTTGATCAGTGTTTATAAAGAATTTTATTATGAAAGAACATTTTATTCAATCGAAATTTTGAAACATTTTTGTTATTTATAATTTTACTGTAAACGTGAATTCTTTTGTGTTCGTTCACAGATAGAATAAATTAAATAAATATCTAAAATTACTCCAAATTATACTGTAGCTGTATATTTTTCTTGACACACACACACACACACACACACACACACACACACACACACTCCAAGATACTGAATTAAATTTTTAGCTTTGAAATAAAGAAACAAAAAAAGATGATTATTTTCATTGTACGGTAATGTTGTTCATACTGTAATGGATGCTGTGATGTTACAGTCAACACAGTTTAGTTGCAAGCATTTAATAAAAACTATAAATACTACTTTGATTAAAGTGATGGGTAATGTCTGGTAATCTTAGGAAATAAATTTTTATTTAACAAAATGAATTTGTACAATATTTTAAATTAAAATTTGAAAATAGCATTGCTTGCATTGCATTATTTGTATTCTAATGCTTGTTAACAAAGTATTTAGATATGGTTTCAATATATTGTTTTCGAATACGATGCGTATCCCATAAATTTCGCGATTTGAATGTACAATATTATTACGCTGTTTAGCATAGTTAGGTTTAGTTCGATGCTGTTGTTCGTTATGCAAAGCCTGAACCAAAGATTTGAGTATCAGTTTGTAAGAGCGGGCAACTCCTTTCCATGTTTCCGTTCTGCCTCGTGACACTTTGATTGATGAGTACGAGGTTCACCATTGCCCAGGTCATCGAGACTCAGCCTGATCATAATCCATCAAACCCATCTCATAAGCCCGATCAAAGTAGCTTTCGACTTATTTTTTGTAGTAATGTGTGTGTGTGTGTATGTGTGTGTTAGATGTACGCTATGCTATGATGCTATGATGCCATGCTATCATTCACATATTGGAGTCATCGCTATACAGTACATGTATGGCATACATGAATGCACTTTAAAACCTCTATGAATCCCGATTGGGCACAATGAGTAAAAAGTTTTAAAGTATTTCTTTGGTAATTGCCAAACAGACCATAAAAGTTTGATAAAAGTTGAACTTGTAATTGTATTAAAATTACATTTAAGTTTACCCATATCTCAATGTTTGATTTTGTTTTCACTTAAGCTATCTTTTTGAATCGCATATCAAACTGTATTTTCTACTTTTTTCAAACTTAATTTGCACATATTAATCGTTTTCACTGTTTACAAATCAAACATATCTAAATTGTTTTCTTAAATACCTACTAATTATTGAATGTTTATTCATACAGTAATAAAAAATTGAAAACAATTAGTTAATGTTTTTCGTCATTTGTCACGTTTCGTGTTTTCATTTTGCCTCACGTTTAGATTCAGTGATGCTTATAATGTAGATATTGTATGCAATAATGATTGAGAAAGTACTAAGAAACATGTGTTGATTGTTGATGAGTGTAATTGCAATTTGTAACCACGAATATAATAGCTGTAAGCAATTTATCATTAGTAAGTTATGGCGCGATTCTCAATTGATTCGATCGCATTTCATGTAAAGTGATTGTAGAGATTGTAGCGATTATTGCTTTGCTTACAATACTGTATACTATGTATCTATACTACTATATTACAATACGTAGTATTGAATAAACTGAAATAGTAGAGCATCTTTCAGATGATTGTTTGGTGTATATACTCGTATACATGAGAGGCCATGCGTGTCCGATACCTGGGTATTTGAGACGGTAGACAACAGTTACTACAATTGGGTTGCAACGATCGCAAGGTACTGATCGTACTGAGACTTAAACAGAGAATCACTTCACTCTGAGACGAGTATTATGAAAGTGCCGCAAGGTTGCCCAACTTTGAAACAGTTGCTACCAAATTGCAGAGCAGAGAGCAGTCAGATACTCACGCTTCACTTATTTTTGAGTTTTCCATGAATCTTGGCTTCTCTTGGCTTCTCCTCTTCCTCTATACATGTGTGCAATTTCACGCTACTCCTCTCTCATATACACAATCTTGTGCACTGTATTACCAACATTGAGAATCAACTCTGTATCTGTTATCACAAAAATATCTGTTTGTGTGTGAGTGTGAGTGTGAGTCCATTTCGCATTACTGTAGTTATTCGAACAATACCTGTAATATAAATCAATTCTACTGAATTATTTTAAGAGTTAGGAGCTATATATGTTCAGTGATATATCTAGAACTAGCTTTACAGTTAGTGTAGTACACTGTACTCTTTACATTATTTACTGTTTACTGCCACTTTTATTATCACAATCAATGATAACGTTAAGTACGAATATTTTTTATACGTTGAACACTCCATAAAATCAACATAAAATTATAGAATATCGGTTATCTTTTAGTCTGTTAGTCTGTTAGCTGACGACAATTTTGGTGACTAATTTGCAATCATTATAGTATATAACATAGAATATTATACTAAAATTTGTTTGATCCCTCCGGGAAATTCCTGTGTTGTTATCCCACCTTCAGAATCTCCTCTTCTCCTCCTTTTCTTATTATTAGCTCTATATAGCTCTGTACTGTATAATATGTTGGTCGTTGAGTATCGTCAGCTCAATCTTAACTCCTCACTAGGCTTAGCTGAGCATGAATGAAACTGAACGCATCACTGACTTCATATATAACGTTTGCTAGTAGTTCTTCACTTTTTTCCTCTGCTTTATTTCCACGAAATTAATCAGAGTTCACATCTTAGTTTTTACAAATTGTTCATACGCTCACATGCCTCGATTGAAACTTTTTTGTCAGGTAAGGTAGATCTTGTTCGATGTTGACCGCAAAATTGTTTCTTTGTGGTTGTCGTCCAATTTCCGAACATTGATTTTATTGCATTCAATGAACTTCATTTAATACATTCAATACCTAACTTTTTTTACAAATATTTAACTAAACAGCTATAATATTGTTTGTCATTTGGATTTTTTTGTTGATTTCCCAATAATATTGAAAATCGAATAATATTAGTCGAGTTTTTTATTGACCATAGAGTAAGTTGTTAGCAGATGGAAGCGATGGAAGCAATGCAATACAGCACTATTGGTGTATGTGTTGGCAATACACAATTCCGTACAGTAGAGTGATTAAGTGCTTGTAGTATTTAGCTCCGCATTGTGTACACTGTTATAGCATTCTCTTGTTTTCTAGATGTGCATCACTACTGTTTGTCCCTTTTTTGTGAAAAAAATTCATGTTCACCACCGCTCCTACTATTTACGTCCGCTTCCTTTGCTGATTACTTAATCGATATATTCCTCTTTCACTCGTTTCTTATGCGTAGATTTTAGCGCTCAAAAGTTTCGACCCGTTTATGTGCCCAAACTAAAAGTTAGCCACAAAAGTGTGCCCAAATTTAGTGCTATGTTAGTGATTTTTTGTGACATTGTTTGGTTTTCCCATTTTGTGCGCTTATATTCACTTGTTTAGTGAATAAGTTGTCAATAAGAGCACTTACGTAAGAATATGTTTAACGAGTAATTTGCTTTCACTCCACTAATTACTAAAGCAAAACTTGAATAAAGTAATTTTTTGCCGTTTTTTATTATAATTTGGTGCTCTAAGATAGGAAGCGCAACATTTTCAGTAATTAGTTTGATTACGCGCTACCAT
Organism: Phthiracarus crinitus; assembly: GCA_034698025.1. Taxonomy (NCBI): domain Eukaryota; kingdom Metazoa; phylum Arthropoda; class Arachnida; order Sarcoptiformes; family Phthiracaridae; genus Phthiracarus; species Phthiracarus crinitus. Next base: position 12,609 of record JAQGAW010000782.1, read on the forward strand.
TCGTTACTTAACGTACAGTATTAGTTAAACTTTACTATAGGTTGCAAATTTAGTGAAAAAAAGAGCACACAAATGTGACAACTATTCTGTATTCAATTAATAAGCATTCATTTTCTTTATGTACGCTTAGTAGTAGTATTCTACCAATTTTTCTGTTCACATCTGCACAACTTATTACTGTAAGTTACGCTAAAAAATGTTAGGAGTTTTCGATTAAAGGAACTGAAAACTGTAATCTAATTGAATTGCATATTTAAGATTAGGTTGAGTTTTGAGTTGGATTTGAATGATGATTTGCTGGTCAATGTTAGTGAATTGCATTACTAATTGAAATGGCAAATGTTTGAATGTTTAAATGCTTAAATGTTTGACTATTGAGAAATGTGCTGAATGTGCTGCATGTGGCATAAGTGTCTCACTCACAGGTTGTCACTATTATCCTCTGCTCACTCAACGTAGCTATGAAACAACTAGAATATATTTACGATTTCGTTTCTTATATATATATTCAGTATTTATTCGTTTAGTGTTTAGTATTTGTGATGTAATATAGTTTGTAGCGTTGTGTGTGTGCGTCTGTCAATGACTTTGCGAGGGTGTTTAGAGCAATGATGCTGCTTATGCTCGCTGTGTTGTGTAATTTAAATACAAGGTCATGAGAGAGGTTAGACATATGTGAACAACTTATATTGGAACAAATCTTTTAATATCAGCAGCAGGTTAGTTGAGACTAATAGATCTTCAACTTCCTCAGCGGGATATTAATGATTTATTGTGATGGCAAAAATACATTGCATCAAACAATAATAAGATGTAACACAACAAATACTAAATGCTAAATGGATAACTGAATATTAACGAAGTACAGTATACATATGTATATGGTATTGTGAATGCATTGCTACGTATAGCATATTGTACTGTATTTGCTATTTTAACTAACTTTTATTACTAAATATGTTACATCTTCGATACTCTACCGAGTATTCTCCTTGACCTCCATTGACGCTAAACTCCTATGTTCTCTATACTATCCCTCACTGCTCTTATTGATCACATCTTCAGACCCTTCTGTGGGAAACTCAAATATTTGATTGGTATTCAATTGCAATTCTTATTTGATTTACCATTTGATTCACAACTAACTCTTTTCTAAGATTATGTTATTATCATTAATAGCTATCAAATTGCTTTAATACTATTTCAGTTCAATCACTGTATTCATTTTATTATACTTATTACACTGTATTATCACTGATTTATTAATATTTATTACTATAAGTTAATGTAAGCGATAGTAATGCGTGAAAGTGTCACAATTGATTTTTGACAAATATGACAATTATATTAATTTGATTCATTCACTAGTTTTGAGTTGCATCCATGTGTGCAAACACGCACTTACTATACATGTAGTGTAAGTTCGGTTAAACATATACACTCTAAATACCTGTAATGGACTAAATTTATTATGCTTTTAATAAACTTTGAACAAAACGTAACGTACTTTACTTGTATTCGCGCCATACAGCTATGCTTTATTATAGGTAAACTAAAAAACTGTTTCGTATTACTCGTATTATATTACCATTTGAGCTTTAGATTTCTTTAAGTTTACTTTTGGAATGCCTTCAGGCTTTTAGAGAATTTTTTTGAAATCTGAGAGAGTGATACCCATCATTGAAGACGCGGTGAGTCCGCAACGTTACTATTATAGTTGTTGAATTGAACTCGAAAAGTTTACGCTGTATTTTAGTTGTGTGTGTGTGGACTCAAATATACTACTAGTGGAACTGATAGTTTTTATGGAGCCATCTAATTAGGCTAGTAGTTGATTGTAGTAGATTATAGTGGATAGTTGTAGATAGTATTAGATAGCACTACATTGTAGACTACAGCACTACACTACAACTCGCAGCTTATTTACGATTTATCAATAATACAGTATAAATTACTTTTGAGTTTGTGATTGACTCACGAATTGACATGTTTGATAATAAATAATAAATGAGCCCATATATTCTTAGTGCTCGTTTTGATAATTTGATGCAAGCATTCAAACACTGATTTGTCCCACATTCACATTCGCTGTTAGTGGATGTACAGTAACTACAGTGCAGTGTATAGAGTATGCGGCCCTTTCTGTGTGGGGTCACTCTGTATAGATCCCACTGGGATCCGCAAATTACTCTGATGATGGATTACCTATTACTATGAGACAAAAATAAGATGTTGCACTACTGGTGCTCTAAAACAACCATATATTCATTGCTTAATTTTCTTATTGTATGAGAAATGTTATACTATTATGCCCTCCAGTAGTCTGTAGTTGATTATTTGCATCAGAATATTCTTAATCTTATATATTATTTGGACAAAGATATCTTTGCTCGTTTTGGCATTAAGCTTGCATTTGAATTACTCTCTTACTAATGTTTTCATACAAAAAACATATGTTTATCTGTTTTGAGTTCATTGAGGTTATACATACTATTATAGTTTTTTTGATGCGTTTATTATGAATATTTGTGAAAAATTAGTGCAAAAAATAGTGAATGAAAGTAAGATTTGATTTATGCAACATATATACGATAGAACCGTAAATATCATTACGGTTAATATCAGGTTTTCATCAGAAGGAGGGGGAGCTATGTTTGCTTGCATCAGACACTGTTTCAAATGTTCTTTAAGAAGAATGTGAGAGAATGTGCTGTTGTGTGCTGTTGTGCCGCCTGTGGTGGGAAGCAAACTGAGTCCAATTGGCGATCGCTCATGTATAACATGCTTCTTTGCCTTTTCTAAGAGTCATCCATATATGCATTGGACAGACAGTCAGATTGAGTGAATGGTGGTATTGATGCATATTAGACATTCTCGTATGTGTTAGCGATGTGTCAGCTATATGTTAGCCATAAGTTAACTATAAGTTAGCTTAAGCAACATTTAAATGTTTGTGATACCAATACTGTGTTAAACAATGCGATGCTTGTCGGACCGATTCAAACGCATCAGCAAGTGTTGAATTCCCACTTTATTGATAATAGCGTTATTAATGATTATGATCATAATGTAGCGTTTAATGTTAATGTTAATGTGCCACACATTTATTACACCAGACATATTAAACAAGAGATTGTTAGTGAAAGTGATTCACAGTCAGCACAGAATTGTCACTTTTCTTTTCTTAATAAAAATCGTGTTACATATGGTCCAACCAATTCAATGTACTCAGTGAAGGTGCTATGATATCATTTATTAATTCATTATTAGTTGATTATGAATTGTTAATTCAGTTGAATCTGTTGGGAACTTATCCAAAGTGTTGTATTGATTAATTGATTAGAAAGCGGCTCTTGTCTGGCCTGGAGCTCCAGACACTGGCGTTCATGGTAAGGCACCATCCATTATCGGTATTAGTGGCGGCCAATCACTTGTTTCCAGTTCTAATTTGGTCAACACGTCGCCCATCTCTGGACACACAACTGGACACACACGCGATCCACGATCCACATCACCCAACTCTGGTCTCGTCCATTGGGTTTCAGTGATGGCAGATCACGCTCACATGCCTTCGCCAGCACATTCAGCACAACACGCGGACACTGCAGCTGTTCATTACATGTGGAATGGAGCCATTGAGGTATATGTATATGTGTAACTCTATACGTAAAACTAGCATTATTTAAGTATTGATACCACGCTCTCTAATTCTCAAACAAAACCAAATACTTTTCTTCGCATATAATTGCGTTTTAATGACTTGTGTGCGTGTTGTGTCTCTCTCTCTCTCTGTGCGTCTTCTGTTACATAGCAGTTACCTTTCATAAAATATTGTCGCCTCAAAAGATATCTTTTCCTTAAAACTCATTATTTTTCACTTAATTCTTACATCGCAAATCTTGTTCACATTTGCTGTTTTCACGATTCTGTATTTACTATTCATATTCTCAATTCAACTTAAATTTATTTTCATGCATACATTTAACCATAAATGTGTCTTTGAAACTATTCCTTTTTAAATTGAAATTAAAATAAAATAATAAAATGTGAGCTAATCTCTCTTCTTTCCCTATTTAAACAATTTACAAATTACTTGAGTTTAACAAAGAAATGTAAACTTTTCTAAATTTTTTATGTTAGGAAAAAATTATTCTAAGATTTCAATTGTATATTTTTTATCGAAAACTTTTATTAACTTCTATTCAAAAGATTTTTCTTAAATTTTTTACATTGGATTCTAATTATCGATACTAATTGTAATTATTTTATTTATTCTTTACAATACAATGATAAAAGATATCTTATTTCAAAATACATAAATTTGATATTTAATGCAAACCACCTCTTAAAACCAATTTCTATATTATTTATTTTAAATATTTATATTTGAGTGAAATTAAATTTTGTCTTCTAAAATAATTTCTTCACTTTACAAAACAATCTGTTAAATTATTATATATATTTTTTAGTACAATTAAGATATTTACGTTTGTGGACGCTTTTACAAATGATGAATATTTTTTCTTTACAACTATCAAACAAACATAATTTTTACAAAACTCTTATTCATTTTATATTACCTTATTACCCTAAATTCGTGCGGATAGTCCGCGGACAATCTGAATAAAAATCTTAAAATAATTTAAAAATACGAGGTGCAGACTATACAGTGGTGGCGGACAATCTGACAAAATTTATTATCAAAATTAAAAACTTTATTTTCAATAAATTATTAAAAGTTAAGTTTGTTAACATAAAACAAATTATTAATCAGTTTCCTCATTTAAAAGTATTTGAACCAACTCCTCATCTTCTCAACAACTTCGATATCTGAGTTTGGAAAATCCGTATAAGTACAAATTTTAGTTTGCAGTAATTGCATCAACAAAATGCGGACTATACGATGGTTGCGGACTATCTGTTAAATTTTCTATCTTTCTATATTTTTGTTCAGATGCGGACAATGTGCTGGGGCGGACTATCCGCACGAATTTAGGGTAATAGGATTCAGTTTCCACAAATGTTGAAATTCTTAAGATTTCATATTATTCTTTTTTTTCTGTAAAACCACATTTAAAATGTGCCAAAATAATTTTGAGTTAAAACTAAGCTTATAAACTTAATCATAAGCTTTTTAAATTTACTATGGAATATCGATTGCGGGTATTATTCAATTTATTGTCCTAAATTGGCCTCAGAATTCAATTTGTACAGTTCGGGCTCTATGCCCGAAAAATAGTTTTCAAACTAAAGTTTTTAGCTTAAAGCTATCTTATTTCAAATATGAAACTAATGAATAAAATGTTCCAAATTTTTTATATGTTTAATTCTAGTTATTTGCCACATTTTTATTGGAGATATAGAATTCTATTAAAAATGGTCACTATTAATGTTATATGTATTAATAATGTAATAATATCATTACAGTATTATCAAATAAAAGCATTTTTAAAAATTATTTATACGTTATCTTTAACTTTGATCTTTATTTACCTTAAAATGTAAGACCGAAAACCTCAACTGAGTCTTTCTTATCTGTTTGCCCGAATTCTATATTTTTTACTGCCCGCATACGATTTCCCTACTTATAACATAACAGTTAAATATACTCTTTTTAATATGAACAAAGAATTTTCAGGTTTATCAAACGTGTAGGCTCTTTGTGCGCATACAGATTTTAAAGTTTTAAAACTATGTTAATTATATTATTTAGTATTTTCAAAACAATCTTTCACTCAAGATTCCACGGCTAATTTTGATGTACCATTCATAAAATTAATTATAATAGTATCAGTATTTTTTGTTATACTGTATTGCAAAAATCCTTAAAATTCTTTTAAATAATAATATTATTCTTTAACTTAGTCTAAGAATTTTCACTTAATTTTGTTTAATTCCTTAAAGAATTTGCATTTATGTTTTATTTATTTTAATTTTTTAAATATCTCGTTTATAATTATAATTTTTATTCCTATATTAGCCTAAATTATCGTCTGAAAACCAGCACAACTCTATCGGAAAAAGTGAGTACCTATTTTAATATTTAGCCTTACGGTTACCGTTAGTTTTATTGGCATTGCTTATTGCTTTTAATAACAATATCACTTTTAAATATAACGAATATATAATTTTAAAATTTACTTATTTTTTTGCTAGTTTTTATATTATTTTTTGGTTTGTGTCACATTTATTAGTGCTTACTTACTGTTTATTGCTAATATTGTTATAAATACGAATTTATATAATAGATAATTTATGCACGCAAACAGCCGCTAAATTTTAATTTATAGTTAAAATAATAATCGAAAATTATCGATAAAATAGTTAAGAATATTATGAAAGTATAGCGAATGTACAGTATATCTGTGTGTTGTTTCCCCTTCTGATGAATCAACATTTTACAATAAATGAATGCTATATCTTATACACGTAATTTAAAGTTGTATAAAACGCATACTCTCTGGCATGAAAGGGTTGCTTGCATTTACGATGTTAGATGAAAGGGTTTAAAGAGTTATATATGGGTGGCAATCGAAAGTGCTTGCATGTATTGCAGTATAGTTGATGACGACGATGACGATGACGACGATGATGATGATGATGGTGATGGTGAAGCCGCAGGCCTTTGCATTGCCTCTGTCTCTTACTGCATGTGCTCATGTCTAATACTGTGGATTCAAAGGGGTAACAATTAGGGATCTGTGTATAATTACGTTGTGCATACTTTACAGTTACTTTTTTGTTGTGCCAATATATTATATTAATAATCATATTGAATACCTGTATATCGTAAATGTGCACAATTGTGTGCTTCATTTCAATAGCATATACCTGTTTGCGTTAAATCACTATTATGTAAATAAATAAACCATTATTATTAGATAATAAATAAATGATTTTAACTCTATAGTTATTTGAATATAATCTATGATATCAATGGTGATGTAACTCTAGTGAATCAAATGTGGTGCAATTTGAATATTAATCGCGTTTAGTAAAAGACATTTTTTCTATAATATAATAGTTAAAAAATAAAAATATGAAAATTTAGTTTTATTTACTTTTACTTATGCATCTCATCTGGTATTAGTAGAGTTATACTAATACATAACACATAACACTAACAGTCGCAACACTTGGCGATTATGACGACGTCCTTGGGCTCTATTCCTACCCAACCCTTTGAGCACTTCTCACTCAGTTCTGCCATACTTTAACGCATACAAACTCATATTAACTAAGAGCTACTTTACAATAAGAGCGAATACAGTATTGGGAGTTGCCATCACTTGTATTAGTCGCGATCAAACCATTATTCTATGTTTCTATGTTTCAAACTAGTGTATGATTTTAGTGGTCATTCATTCCCAATATTGCGTATTGTATTGTTGCCGGAAGAGTCAGGTATTGAACACATATTGAGTGTATCGTATATAACTAACAGTTAAATATTTATGTTGTGCTACACATATACAGTACACTTTACTGTACACTACACCTCTTTTTCCTGCTCTTTCAATGCTCATGTGATGCTATTTTAAGCGCTTATAACGTTAAACGCTTTCTCATACTTTAAACACCTAACTCTTTCACTCTTTCCTCTGTATTCAAATATTTATCTAACTATCTTATACTGTCTTATACTGTCTCTCTTTTACTTTAGTTTTTGAGATATAAAGTGTTGGAGAACTAGTTAAGATTAGACTTATTAGCTAATATTGATTAAAGTAAAACTTATGTGATAATTGGTGATTGCATAGAATAGTGCACAAAATATTGCATATAAAGCGTAAAACGTTTCCATTTATACGTTAGTATTGCAATGTCAGTATTAGTACCAGAATATGTATCAGTGTTTGATCTGGCGATACCAATACCAATATCAATATGAATATGAATCTGATGGATATAAAAGAGAGCTCAATTAGCGGTAGTTTAAGTGCTACTAGTTGTGCATCGATTGCCAATTATGAGCCAAATCAACGCCAAAATACTTGTAATAGCTCTACAGCTACACCTGTGATATCATTGTTCAAATTGAAGAATTTTTTATATCAACCGAAATTCAAGTCTCTTTTATCTACGGATGGTAAGAGGGATTAAGTTATATCTAATATTATTTATTTATTATTTACAAACTAACAGTACAGTACATGAATACACAAAACCATACTTAATCATTAAAAGTAATGCCAATAATTATTGTTTGTAAATAAAAGTATTGTTTCTAAATGTTATTATTGTGTTGATTAAAAGTGAATACAAATTAATTCTTTAGGCCCAAATAATATAGATGAAGCTCGTTCTGGATCTGGTGGTGGTTTAGAATCATCGCCTTCATTACATCATAATTTGTATGGTAGTCATGCCAGCATTAATCGCACTCATCATAATAACAGTCCGCCATCCGGACATCAAATGCTCGTTGTGCCACAACCTGTCAAGTCCTCAAATACTCTATCAAACACACCAACCACTAACGGCACGGGTAGGAAATATCAATGCAAAATGTGTCCTCAAGTAAGTACAGTGCAATTATATTGTCTTATTTAGTGAATTAATCGCATCTATTAATACGCTTACAACCAAATTACTATATTATGAGAATCTTCTCAATAGAAAATATGTTCAATTTACGTTTGCGTACACGAATTTGTAGAAATAACAAATAAAATTGTTTAATAATTAAACTAACGATAATCGTAATATAAGATATTGTAGTAAATATTGATCAAAGTATTGCTGCTAAAAATAAATTTACCGTATTATCAATAGTTGATAAAAACTTAATAATATTTAAGATTACTTATCAATAATACACTATTGCTTTAAATTCTTACGCAACACAATTCATTGTGTAAAAGCACCATAAAGTTTCTCTCCGCTCTCCTTTTCAACTCTCTATCTCCCCGTCTCCCCCTCTCTTTCACTCTCTCCTATTATCCTCTATTCTCAATGTCCCCTCTCATACATCTTTTAATCTTTTATTCCCTTCACTCTCTTTTCTTCTACACAAACAAACATGAAGTGTAACTTTTATTACTAATGATTTAATATATATAATCTTATTTAACATTTGCTAATAGTGACACTCAAATAGTTTTATAAGTGAAAAACATATTTATAATTATTAATGGGCTATTCGTAAAATAATTGTAAACACTTTTAATCAAGTTTTTAGTATAAAATTAAAATAAATATTAATAAATCGCATATCAAATAAAAGATTTCCGTCTTTAAGAAAAATGAATTTTAAAATTTTCCTGTAAAATGCTAAACACGACACGTTTAAGACACTATACGACTTTAAATCTATAGCCTCAGGGTTTAGTTGAAAAGTTTGTTAAAGTTAACATTTTATTTTTTTATTCAAATTCTAGTCAAATTCTTATATAGTTTAAGATTCTTAAATGCTATATACTGACGGACAGATAGACATTGTCAAATATATAAGTTCACTTCTGTGATATACTGAGCATTTAAATATTAAATTATTGCATTTACATCTTAATAGTTTTTACATGAATTTTTGTACCGAAATTACCTCAAATAATTTTTTAGCTCACTTTTACAAAAGTAGAGTTTATGCTTTTAACACTATCCGTCTTTCTGTCTTTCGAGAGAACTTAAACCAAAAAACTTATAAATGAATAAGCAATATTTATTTTATCAAACTTTGTTAAACTTAGAAAAAGTGTATGAAAGTGTCGTTTGTGTTTTTTTTAATATTTTCTGCAAGTTAACCGAAATAATAAAAATATTCAATGAAAAAAGCTTTTTAAAAACGTGCCGAGAAAATCTCCAATTTTTCATCAATTAAAGTAGAAATTTAAACTTATTTATTTAAACAAAAAATATTGGGTTTTATTTGATAGCGTTTTATAAATATTTATTTTGTTTTAGATTAAAACACGGAACCATTGTTAATTCATAGATAGTTCACTTTATGATGGGTTTAGTTATATTATAGTTAATACCGGTTGTTAATAAACTTATGGCATCACGCAAACCATCATTGCGGACACACGCATAATCTCAACTTAGTCTACATAAAGCGAACTAAGTCTTGATTAAAATTGTAACTTTTATTTGGTTGATGTATGCTGTTTTGTCCATATATTGTTGCTTATATCTTATAACTTTTTATTAGAGGACAGAAGTTTTTCTTTTTATAACTGCATTTAATATTGTAAATTACTGGAAGCTTTAATATACTGTATTACACGGGAATTCTATACTTTCATTCGTTCAGTGTTTCCACCATTTTAATTAAGGTACATATTTTCACAACAATATGGGCCAAAATAAGATACAGCGGCTGATTATTTTGCCGCAAAATAATTTAAATTATTATCTTGTTTTAATTATTAAATTTAATTCGGTAATATAACGAATAAGTTGTATGAAATTTTGATTAATTTTAAAATTATTTTGAGATGGGATCAAATAAACTGCATTTATTTCATTTGTGGTACGATAATAAGTTTTTTGAATGTCTATTTTTCAAAATTTTTAAATACTCATAACTCAAAACTAAGCCCAACACAGCACATATTTTGGAAAATAAAACCTTGTCCGTCAAAACATGTCGGGTCGGATAATTTAACTTGATTTGTTTATGAGTAAATCAAAATTAAGTTTATCAACTTTAATATTTTTTGTTATTTTGGACGACAAACTAACTTATAAAAACTTAGAAATAAATATTTTGTTATAATGAGATAAATAGAAAGATTAATAATTAATTCGTTATTGAAACCGGATTTTGTTCTTAAAAAAATTATGCTGATATTTAATATGTTGATATAAACTTTAAAACTCTTATAAATTAATCACATTTAGTACAAAAGAGAAAACATCGAAAAATTAATTGCCATCCCCCGCATATTTACATGCTCGCCCATACACGCCGTTAACATAGTGTTTAACAGTGAAACACATAAAACCCGTGTTGTAATACGCAGCGCACGCGCTTTCTTATACAGAATCTTACGAATTCATAAGATTATTAATGTATATTAACAATCATTACAATTAATTGGTATAAGTATTTTCATGCAACAACATATATTTTTATGTCTAAAATATTAATATAATATTGCTTGAAAACAGTTAAAATCTTGATTTTATATTTAAAATTTTCAACGTAATTTGATAAATTTTGTAAACCAAAAGTAGTGTGATCCTAAAAAACTAATTTTTGCTGAGTGGTAATATATAATATATTTTTGGTTAAAAAAGTTTATTAGCTGAATTTCTTGTAAAGAAGTACAGCTTATGGATTTGACAATGTCTGTCTGTCCTTCCGTCTGTACGGGCGCTTTCTTTATAATAATAAAGGGATTCCATCAATTCTTTATATTAATAAAGGGATTCGATATCTTCCAGAGTATTGGCTTAAAGATTAGTTCTATAAGTTTTCTATAAACAATTAGAAATCAGCTCTCTGTGAATGTGCCGTTTTTGTTGTAATTAATTATTTATACGAATGTTTCTACGGTAGTTATTTGGCGAACCGAACATTAAAAAAACTAATTTAACGTGAACCGAATAGAGTATTAACCCGATAAATAATTAGTAATCGATAAAATTATAACTAATAGATGAATAAATCGATTAATTATTAAGCAACAATGAAATATTAAGTATTAACTAATAGTTAGAGCCAACGAATTCAGGACAATCCTTTTTCTTTTAATGATAGCGAAATTTCTGGGAAAATAATATATGAGCACG
>JAQGAW010000783.1:0-24344 GCA_034698025.1 Phthiracarus crinitus
ATTCCAATCCATAACTGATGAATGTTTTAACAAAATTAAACCATTCAATCGAAACCCAAACCATCGAAATTGATCCAAACTTTGAGAAGAATACAAACCAATGATTAATACCTAAAATAAGAAAATCTAAATTAAATTTATAAAATTTTTTCATTTTTTACTTTCAATAAATTTTTCATTTAATTATTGTTTAAATTATTGACAAACTTTTATTAAACTTAATTTTATTGTTGTGATCAATAGTTGATAACAATTAAGATTTTATTGATTTCATTGTTTAACATATTTGATTACTTAATATAATGCAATAAAACAATTAAATTTAACTTAAAATTGAGTCACATTTTTAAATATTGTTATTTTTAAGTGAGTTTTAAAACTCGATTGAGATTTTAATATCATATTTTGTTATTTAACTAAATATTAAACTTGATATTCATAAATACATATTAAAATTTTTTTATTGAAATTAATTTAATACTTTTTTATTTCAAATTTCAATTAATGCATCATTTAATCGTAAAACCTTTTGTTTTTTAAATTAAATATGCCTAACTTTACAATTTCGCAACTAAAACTAAATTATACCAATAAATAGCAAAATTTTATTTTACGTTAGACTTAATTAAATAAAATTTTTGAAAATATTATATTAAAGTTTTTTCATCGATTAAAACATGTTTTCTATGAGAGTTATCGTCTATCAATTTCTCTGAAACTGGTTTATGTGTTTGGTTTTTAAGGTTTAAAATAACTGCGTTTATTGCCATTCAAAACAAAAATAAAAAATCTTATTGTTTCGCTCATACGGTGTGAAACCTTCTAAATTTATATTTATCTGTATTTTTTACCAGTGAATAACTTGTTTCGGAGACATATCGTATTGAACTTACTGTCTTAAAGCTGATAATTACAATTCTCATCACATCAATGACATATTTCTAAGTTCAACCATTTATTATCGATACAACTCTTAACTTTATTTCAAAAATATAACTATTTTTATAAAACATTTCGATTATTTGAAGTAAACTAACAAAAATTTACTTATAACTTAATAATTTGGTACAATTTATCAAACAATGATACATTGAATTCTGTAAACTACGTTATATTTACCATCATTGACAGAATGAAATGAAACTTTCTTATCAACTTTTATTATAAAAAGTTTAAAAAATTGAGTTTAACTAAAGTATAACTAAAATAGATTGCAATAGTTTTCTCATGAATTCATGTGAAAAATACAAGTAAATTAATACCTATGTCTAATTTTTTCACTGAAACATCTAAATTCTAGACCTCATTCCAACAAACGCAGAAAAATAATCAAAATGAGAAAAAAAACTTTTCTGATTATAGTTATTAATGTAATTTGTATTTGTTTATTCTGAAGTTTCAAGTATTGCTAACTTCATTAGGAGTAACCACGAAAAAGCATTAATGATTCAAAAATTACATGAATCTCAGTATTGATTATATAGTTTTAGGAAATGTTATTATTATTACGGTTCAATTTAATTGCATTACTAATGGTTTTTACTTATTGCGCCGAAAACTGTGACGAGTGTTGCAGAAGTATGCTCAACGATGGAAACGGTTATTACTACAGTCAGTATAGTTGTTACTAAAATTATATTCATTTTAATTCGATTTCGTATATTTTTAACATGACTTATTAAATATAAAAAACGCAGCAAAAGAGTGCATCGATCGAGTATATCGCCGATGCCTGCATAGGTCAACGTTTTCTGAAGAAGAAGTAGAAAACGCGAGGACATATTTGCAGCGACGGTTCCAGTCTCGTGGATACACAAATAAGCCTCCATGTTCTAGACTTGTTGTCCGTAAAGACATTAAATGTTTAAACGGGCAGGAGTTGTCCGATTTGATCGCTGTTATGAAAGAGTTATATAGTAATGGTGGTTGGGATCGGTTATCATTTATTCACTCGAGTTTATGGCCTGTTTATCATAAGTTCGCGGAAACGCTTCCCTGGCATCGATGGCTCGTTAATCAAATGGAGAATGAAATGAGAAAAATTAATCCAAGAGTGACTATGCCTTATTGGGTAAATAATTTTATGTTTATATTTGTTTTATCAATTAAATTTAATTTTCATTTCAAATAAAACTCAAGCTTTTCACTTAAGTAATAACTAAATTTTAATAAATTAATTTTATGCGAGATACCGCTACTGCTTTTCAAACTTTTCAAACTTCGATTGAATTTATGTAATAAGAAATTTGCGAATTGGATTTAAATTTTATAAACGTTATCATAAACCCCTTCAAGTTCAATATTCAAGGATTGTTCACAAACAACTAAACTATTTGACCGCTTATTTTAACGATTAAAATTTCCTGATTAAAAAGTGTTGTTTTGTTATTTACAGGAATATAATAACCCTTTTACTATAAAATCTCATAAAACAGCGTGATATATCGCAAATAACATAAATATTAAGTAATTTATTCTATTCCGTATCTCTTGAAATCTAATCCTAAAATTTTATAAGCAAAACAATAGCCTCGCCCTATACTTTTAAACAATATTTAAAACAAAGTCAATTAAACATTTTTGCAAAAATTCATAAAAGATATCAGTATTTTGAAATCTTGTCTCCAATTTTAATTCTTTTCACATTTAAATATTAATGAATAACAATAAAAAAATTCACATCGTTTCAAATAATACATATTTAATAAATATTTTTATTAGGTTTTTGTTTTTAGCAAAAATTGGGTGTAATAAATAAATACCGTTACTTACACACAATAATACAGATAACGCGGATTATTTTACTTTTATACAAAAATGCGCCGAAGATAATGAGATAAAATAAAAACAATATTAAGTACAGTATTTAAAAAATATATGACCGATTATTTTGTTTCTCTAACTTTCGCAAAATGATAAATTAAAGCACTGAGACATTAAATATTAAACACTTCAATATTAAATTTTGTTTTGTTTAACTAAACAAATACTGACAGTTTCACAATTATTAAGCATATTTTTTGTTGTTGTTTCTTAGAATTTTATAAGCGAATTCGCTGCACCGGAAAAGAGTATAGTTTGGGATTATTTCGGACACGCAGGCCATCCTAATAATGACTTTTGCATCAGTGACGGACCATTTGCTAACATTATAGTGAACAATCCTGAGCCACATTGCGTGAGACGTCAGTGGAATCATGACGGAACTATCATTAACTACGAACCACCGGAATGGATAACATCCACTCTTCAGGCCGGAAATTATACCTCATTCAGGCAACGGTTAGGCTTTACCGGTCACTTTAAGCCTCATTTATCTATTGGAGGCTATTATGGCGATTTTAGTATGCAAATTGGAACTAATGAGTAAGAATTGTGTTCATTATTATTATAATTATTGAATTAATCATCTAAAATGCATTTATTAGCCCAATATTCTACATGTATCACGAATATCTTGCAAACTTCCTTCTGTTGAAATGGCAATTAACAGATGACGAAAATTTAGTGCCACTCGCTTATAACGATGGACCGCGATATGACTTGAGAACGAAACGAGTGGTTCGCGCGGATGTGCTTCGAGATGTGTTAACCTTATGGAATGTACCCGTAAAAGAGGTGTTTGAGGTCGGTTTCGGTGAACAATGTTACATTCACGATGAAATTGTCGAAGGAATTAATAATATGCTGCGCAGAAGAAGACCAGAACTTCCCATAGCAATCGTGCGTTTATCCACTTCGTTGCCTTCGAGTCTATTTTCGAGATGGTTTCCCAATTTCGCGTCCGACACGGCCACTGTATTTCACTACGATTTGCCTGATGTCGGCGCGTGTCCTCTCGACCGAAAATGCAGAGAAATGCCCATAACTATACCTTATAATATAACGGCGAACGGCAGGCGACAGTTGGAACGATTCAGATGTGACCTTAATTTCGACATAACTCCCATGACATTCGAAGCCGAAGAATTGTATTATAGGTTTATGTTTAATCTTCGTAACAGCGGTTACTGTTCACCTTATGTTGTGACTGATTATTAGGATTAATAAAATTAGATTTTTAATTAGATTTTTAAATTAATAAAAAGCCAAATATTATTTTCGTTATCTTAATTTTTTAAATTTGTAATTTTAATTTAATTTAAAACTCAAAATCATTTATGTGCCGTTTAATGCTAATTAATTGATAGAATGCTTTCTTTATTGCATAAACTAATACAGAATAGGGTGGAAGCGATTAATTCCTTAATTTAAAAATGTTGGACTGAATCGTAAGCGTTAGTATTAATTAATTATAATAAGAGTTTGAACCGATATTTAAATCGTTATGAAATAATTATGTAAATTGATAGTTAAATTTATTAGTTCGTTTCATTCTGTAGACAATGTTTTATTAAAGGAAAAAATTTGAATATTTAATATCTGAACTATAATAGGTTTGCTTCAAATTTGTCGGTGAACTGTTTATGCCCAGAAAAAGATTAATAGTTCTGCATTTTTTGTTATGACTCTGGCTATGATTATTACTACGGTAATCAAATTTTATTGAAAGACTCACTGTAATAAAAATTTGGATAACCAGGGAAAATAATTGCATTTAAAATTTCTGTTCTAGTACTCATTTTTATCTACATTTTGATTTGACAAATATGGCTTATTTGAGACAAACTAAGTTTAATTTATAGTGAAATAAAATGATAATATAATACTGATTCGTTAGAAAATGAAAAATAATAAAATATTTATTTTTATTTTGCACTACTTTTTAAACCCTTATTGGTTTCAGCTTAAACTAAAACTTTAATGGAAAACTTTTTATAATTTATAATTAAGTATTTACTTTCAATGGAGACAACCAACGGATTGCATAAGTGATAGCAAAGCTTTTGTAGTTTCATTGCAAGAAATACTAGAACAAGAAATATCAAAAAGATTTTTTTCTTGTACTTTGCTTTTGTATCGAAAAATCTTTTATATCCAAAAGTTATTATTTTTAGTCATTGAAACAATCAAAGCGATTTATTTATATAATTTCAAACTTGTTTTTTAATTAAAATATTTATTTAAAATTTTAAACATTTTACAGTATAACTATTTGAATGTATCGCTAGCTTTGAGGTATTAATTAAAACCCAAATTAATTAAGAAAAAATTCTCTGCTAAAAGTATACTCTAAAAACGTCTAATTTTTTAAAGAGCTTTATTCTCTATACTTTTGTATTGTCTACAAACTGTTCCACTTTTATGGTCAGATTTTTTAATCTTACCAAAACTCTAAAAGAACTAGTAATGTTTTATTTTTCATTTTACTTAAGTTTATCTTAAACATAAAAATATAATCATATAATTGCGATAACTTATTGGCAAATTGTGTGAAATTTAAGTGTCTACCATGAGATGTTTCGAACTATAATCTTTTAATAAGTGAAATGTAACTAAATTTAACGAAAAATTTATGAAATCATAATTTAATATAATAAAAGCATTAAATAAAAATCATTGTTTTATTTCCTACTTATGGTTGCATGAAAAGTATGACAATAAAATTCTACAAAAAAAAGTAAAACGGACTTTATATAAATAATAACTGTTGTGAACTTTTTATTAAAACGAAGAAAAAAACAATAACTGTTGTTTATTATTTAATGAATATGTGCTCAATCAGTCTCTAAAGAAGAGTGAGAACAATGATGTATTATTATATACTTTAAACTTTACGATATTATTTTTCGTTAACTAACGTTTTAATTTTGATTATTAAAAATAACGCCAATACCATAACCTGCTTAAGCGTCCGACTTTACCCGTTAGAGTTATGTTTGTCGGATGAAAAATGTTTGTTTTATTTTACTTGTTAAGTGTGTGTGTAGTTGTTTTAAATTTTCTAAATTATTTTATAAGCTGTGATAATATGTATGTACCAAATTTCAATATTAAAAATATGGTCGATAAGTTTATAATACTGGCTTCAGATCATATCGAAAAATCATGTACGTATTCATTTTATATCATTTCGTTCAAACAAATCTTAAACGAATCTCATTTATAATTTCGTCAAAAAATTTGCTGCAATCATTTATACATCAGTGGACGACGAAATTTATAATGATTTATCACGGGATGACTTCTTTGAGAATTTCAGTGATGACAACGATATGGAAATTGACTGTTCGGCACACATTTATCGAAAGTGTATTCGCGCTCATGTTTCTGATAAGGAAGTGGAAATTGCCAGACAATACCTGCATCATAGATTTGATGCGTACGACACTGTGAAACCGCCGTGCGATAAATTGCATGTCAGAAAAGAAATTAAATGTCTGACGAAAAAAGAGTTGTCTGAATTGGTTGATGCGATGAAAGTGTTGTATGATAATGGTGTTTGGGAGAGACTGTCGAGAGTGCATTCTAGTTATTGGCCAGTTTATCACAAGTTTGCTGAAACTATATTATGGCACCGATGGATAATTAATGTGATGGAGTTAGAGCTGAAAAAAGTCAATCCAAAAGTTTCAATGCCTTATTGGGTAATATTTTTTTCTGTATTATAATCAAGTTATAAATACAAATAAGCAAATGACCTGAAATTAAAATTGCCAAATCTTGGGGTAATAGGGAAACAAAATATGCCTTAAATATGTGTTAAACGAGACTTTTCGGAGACAAAAGAAAGCAAAAAATGATAATTACAGTAGTATTTAAAATACAGTATTAGAGTAAATTTTACAAAAAAAATACTAATGTGAAATTATAGCAAAAAGTAGTTATTTTTAATTTTATGAAAAATTTCAAGATTTTGCATATCGATACTATTCTTTCTTACTAGCTTTGATTAAAAATTATAAAACGTATAAAAGATTGCAAAATTTCTTTAATCCCGGAATTATTAGATTTTAAAATCTTCAAAAAAGGGTAAAATAAATTTTATATAATTTTAATTACCGTAACAGAAATTAACATTTTAATTTATAACTTTTCTCGAATATAGCAATTCTTTTTTTAAAAACTGGGTTTTCCCGATATTTAAAACCGTGTACTTTTCAAATAACAGTGAGCTTAATATATAAATGTTTGAAAAAGCGGTCAATCTATTGCTGTTTAACATTCACATTATGCGCATTTGAGAGGTCAGACACAATGTCGAATAAAATAGAGTAAAAGTAAAAAAATTGTTTCAATATTTAGTTTTCTATTTTGAGAAATTACACTTAATAAAATCATATTTAAATAAAAGTTTCACAAAAAAATAGTTTTGTTACATATGTGCATGTTTTCAATTTGCTTAAAATTCATTGCGGAAAAGTCTCGAAACCATTAGAATCATCAAAACAAGATCTAAAAAATAGAAAATTCAAATAATTTTAAAATAAAAGATTAGTGGTATTATGATTGTAAATTGCGTTTGCGCGACAAAATTACATTAAACCTAATCTATCAGTTTGTGTCAGTTGTTTTCGAAATACCAATTTTTTATTATTAAGTGACATTATTTGGATTAAACAAATTGATTTTTTCCGTATACTTGAATTGAATATTTTAAAATAAACCAGCCATTCGTAACTTCTAACTCTATTCCGTCAAATATAATCGGAAGACAACTTTATAAACGGAATTAAATTAACATAAATATTGTGTGTACATGTATGTGTAAACAAAAATCCGACTTAAATTAAGTCTACGATAATCATTTCTAAAATTAAATCCATTTACACGCATCGCTAGAATTATAACAGCATAGAGAAAAAAATTGCTGTCGCAGTGATTTTGGTAATTATGCTTTTTTTCACTTACGGTTTATAATTATATAATTGATGCGATTATAAAACTGTCATCACTAATAAATGAATTAATATCTAATAATAATAGTAATTTAGTTGTCATTTAAAAATGAACTTCATATGCAAAATAAGGGCCAAAAGTCAAATAAGAAATAATTCAATAATTATATGACATACACAGAAATTACATTTCAATTGGTCTTATTTTACTGTTGACCATTGAATTAGTGATTAAAAATATTATTTCACGAGCAAATACAATGTTTCAAACTCCATTACAGTGAGTTTTTTAAATTCCACTATCATTACTCGAAACTTAGTTTGAATATACCAGAAAATACCTGTTAATTATTTCTAAATGTTGCAAAATAAAACTTTAAAGTAAATTAGATATACTAGAATATAAAATAATGCCCTATTTTGACCGTAATTTATACATTTTTATGCCCTAATAATTTATACATTTTAAAAAATTTGGCCCTAATAATCCTAGCTTTGCTTATAAGTCATAAGCATAGCCCGAATTATACTCTAAGTTATGACAAAAAATCATTAAAACTGAATGCTATATAATATTTGTATTATAGACACATTTTGGAAAATGAAAGTTTGATTACTATTGTCTGTATTGCATTAAAATAGGCAACAATATAAAATATGTAAACTTATAGTTAAAACAAGATCGATACGGTCTAATATCTGACTTTACTGTTTTTGTATAGCTAGTTCTTGATCGCTCGCTCACTCACTACGTTTGCTCGCTGTTTTTACTTTACTGTATTTTAAATTTTTTCTTGTAGTTTTAAATTTGTAATATTATTTACCTTTAGTATTTAGAAAAAGTATGGCCGGTATATCCACAATATATGTCTTGTTTTATTCTAAAAAAGTTTTAATTCGGCATATGGCATTCTATTTAGGTATTAAATAAAACTATAAGACAATTGGTAGATGCCACTCTCTTTCGTTATTTTTTGATATTATTAGCCATTAGCGTCATATGCCACTATTTCGTTATTTTTTAAATTATTAGACATATGCGAGTTATGCCACTCAATTTTTTATTATATAATATTTTTCCAATAGTGGCAAATGCCATAAAAACATTAATTTTTTACATATTTTCAGAATTTTTATTTTAAACAATGTAATAGACTACTTTTATAGACCTTTTTTTACTATTTTAACAATGTATGAGGCAATTTTTTAATATTTTTAACGACTTTTATTATTAAGAACTGGTAATAACCCTTAATAAATATAAAGAAACGGAAAATCCTTTAATAAATATAAAGCAGCACACACGGACGGACAGACGGACCGAAATCCCAAATCCATATATCTGTTGTAAAGTCAGATAAAAAATTCAATTTTTGTATCACTATTATATATCTAAAATCATGTAATTTTCTCTCTCTCTCCCTCCTTCCCCCCTCTCTCTCTCTCTCTCTCACTCACTCACTCACTCACTCACTCACTCACTCCTCTCACACACACTCCTATTTTTATAATACAATTTTTATTTACAATTAAATAACAATAACGAAAAAATTTGATACCAAATACAGACCATTATTGCGATTCACATTAGATGTGAATGAAATAATGATGAATACATAACGTATAAATGTTATACGGGTTATACAAATACTTTTAGTGGTTACGTAAAAAAATTAAAGAAATGAATAAATGAATGAATGAGAAGATGATATCGATAAAAGGTGGAAAATTGAGTCAGCCGTTATTGAACGGCGTATTCACTACTTTTTAATTTTAAGTAACTTTTTATAACACACTTTTTTCATAGATCACAAAAAAACCTATCAAACACTTAAGATAACTAATATTTAAATTGTGAAATAAAAAAAAGTTGTGCGATATATGTCGCATATTAAATTAAAAGAGTTTTTTAGCTGACTTTCTTGAAAATAAGTCCAGCTTATGCTTTTGACCATGTGTGTCTGTCTGTCCGTCTGTCTGTGTGTCCGCAGTCTTTATATTTATTAAGGGATTATACCTGTTCTTTATATTAATTAAGGGATATGATACCTTGTAAACTATTAAATTAAAGACTACCCTAATATAGGTATCAAAAACTTATTTGAAAGTCAGCTCTCTGTGAATGTGTCGTTCTTGTTTAATAGAATTTTTATTCCTTTTTTAATACTTTTTTAATTTATTAATTACATCATAGATATATAGCTTAAGTGAGTCGCATCCTTCAAAATTGCGATAAAATTTGCTTTTTATTTTAATTATAAGAATTTATAACGATATGTATTTGTCCCAAATTTTTAAATTTGTATTATTAATTATTTAATATGTGTTTCAAGTTCAGAAAAGAATTAAAAAGATGTGATTGACTTAATTTCTAGTAAATAACTTATCATTAAAAAATTGAGTAACTTTGAAGCACAACTAAACACACATTTTAAGGATATTACGCTCAATTTTAAATGATATAATTTCATTCGTATTTATATAACAAAACACATTAATAACAATTTTAACGTTACTTTTTCACTTTTCAACGCCTAAAATCGCTAAATCATTAGAAAATAACTCATCTAAATGGCACATCTAAGTTAACATTATTTCACATTAATTGTCATCATTTAATGCCAATTAAGCTAAAGTGGTGAAACACAATGCGTTTTTTACGCATCATTACGTTTATTGTGCTTAATTGGCGAAAAAAATTAAACTTTAGAAACACGACAATAATAATAAACTATAAATAAAATAACTATTGATAATTTAAGTTTAATAGTTATTTCAACTTTTGTGAAAAATCATTTATAACGTCAAACACCGAATTATGTAGCGATAATGAATCAAAATGACAAATACGCTGAACATTAATTGTTTTTGTGTTATACCTGTTAAACAGAGTTACGTTTTTTTGGGTACACAACAACAAAAAATTCACGCTCTGTATCACATGTGATAACACATAATTTTTGTAATAAATGACGCAAAGTATGGAAAAATTCATAAATTATAGTTATAAACTGATAAACTTTCCGTTTTTGTTGATATATTACTTAGGACTTCATAACCGAATTCGCAAATCCCGAAAAAAGTATTGTGTGGGACTGGTTCGGGCACTCAGGCGATCGTCACAACGACTTCTGTGTCAAAGATGGTTACTTTGCTAACCAATACGTTGGAAACCCTGAACACCATTGTGTTCGACGCCAATGGAACGATGATGGGACCATAACTCCGTGGGAGAATCCTGAGTGGCAGACATCGTTTTTACAGACCGCTAAAAATCTCACAGAATTCCGGCCATATCTAGGTTTTACTGCACATTTTAAGCCTCACTTATCGATCGGTGGTTATTACGGTGACTTTAGTATATCGATTGCTACTAATGAGTACGATTTACATTTTTCTAAATAATTAGTTACTATTAGTGACAATTAAATTATAGTTTAAATTGTTTATCTATATATTACTAGTTTATTTTATTTAAACGAGATTATCTATTTTAAAATCACGGTAAAGTTGATTGCATACAATTCTATTCAACCCCTGGTTTGGTTGTGGTTTGTTTGAAACAAAGACCTATTATAATATATAATTAAACGAAATACTTTATTTAAATATAATTAAAACTTAAATTAAAACTGCAATAATAAGCAGGATTTATATCGAAAAACGTAACAGACGCTAAGTCACAAATGTAATTGGGTGTATCGGTTCGAGTTTAATTGTCAATATTTTAATTAACATTTCTCTTATTTATTTTTAATTCAATGCTAAAATCAATTAGTTTTGGCTTTGCGAAATTAAATTGAACTCTTATGCACAGATAATGAAAACAGTTTTACCGCATAAAGACTTATAAAGTAATGGGAATAAGAACAAAGTCACTTTTGTTTTTTAATACCGACGTATGCATGCGTTTGTCTGTTGCGTAGAATTAGAATATTAAGTTTGCAAACAAGCGTATGCTAATGTTCTACAAATAATTATACTGTAAATAATTTCTTACAGCTCTACGAGTGTGAGGCAATTCATAGAATTAGATTAAAGAAAAAATTAACGACTTTGTAAATTTTAAGCGCTTAAGTGTTTCATTCTTATTTTATGCTTATTCGATGATTAAATAATTAAACATCACTGTGTGCTTAAAACTTTCTAAACCCTTTTTTGTTTATTGCGTTTTATATCTATAAAATAAATGTGTAATTACTAATTAGAACGTATATCTTTAATTAATTAGAACCATGTTATTAGGGTATAGAATCGAAGTTATAAACAAGTGAAAGTATGAGCCATCGAGATGTTATGCGTGATATTCGTAATCTTTACTTCAGAAGCTGTCTTATGGAACTTTTTCCACACATTTCACAAGTTTTATAAACTTTTCATTTTTTAATTCCCAGTATCAATATTTACAGAAATTACACATATATTTTATTATTTGTTGCGTCAAAATTAACGAAACTGAAATTAATATTTAAAAAACTTCGTTGAATTTTTTTCAATTTTATTATTTCATGATTCATACGATTATAAACAAAAATATAATAATAAAATTATTTATTTATTAATTAAAGCTATTCGATATTAATATTGGTTAAAAATGAGAGCATTTAATCAAATTTCAATAAAGATATTCAAAAATCAAATCTGATAAATATTTTATCCAAAAATTTACTATTTGTTTTTAAAAAAGTTAAATTGGGAATTTACCAGCTTATATATAGTGTTTTAAAATGGATTTTTGTGGGATAAAATTCTTATTATGAATCATAACGTTAGTGAACACTAAAAGTGTACGCGAACTACATATTATTAGAAAACTCAGTTTTCTTTATGTTAATGATAATTAGTGCAATCAATATATTAATTTCCAAATAAATGATGACTAAATCTGATACTTCAAACATACAGACGGACAAGCGATCTACCAATGGACAGACAGATTGATAAACATACATAGTTAAAAGTATAAGTTCGAACTACTATACAAAAAATGAGCTCAAAAGATTAAGCGCTTATTAATGTGTAGTTTGTTTAAAGTATCGGAAACCTAAATGTTAATTTAATCGTTAAACTTCTCAATTATGAAAACTTATAAGTTATAACATTTACGAAAGTTGTAACATTTTAGATTTATTCCTATTGCTTATCAAATCTATTTTTCATTTTTGTTTTATACTATTTAAATTTAAAATTTGTTTAAAATTATTTCCCATAAATTTTATCTGATTTAGTCTTAACGAGAAAAAGTAATCTCAAATCCATAATTTTAGTCTCGACAAAATTAAAAAAATTGAAAAATATAAATTAAACTAATCTAAAATAATTTTAATTAAAGTTTTACAGATAATATGCGTCTGCCATGACTAATAAGCAAACTTATCCATCAATTAATCTCATACTGGAATATTAACGGCTAATTAATATATTAATTAACTTTTAAAATATATAAATAACTATATTTATATACTTCTTGTAAACAAAAATATATAACTTGATAAGATATGAATTAAAATTCTTTAATTTTTACTCTATATATAGATTAGTTAATTTAAATCAAATTTTATTTATTTTAATTTCAAAAACTAAAAAATTGTGTATCTATAATAATGTTTTTTTTTCCTAATAATTTCCAGTCCGTTATTCTATTTCTACCACAACTATATCGCTGATTATATGCTACTAAAGTGGCAATTAACTGATGACAGCCATTTGGTTCCGCAAGAGTACAGTGAAGGGAAACGATACGACATTGAGTCAGAAGAGGTGGTTCAGGCAGATCTGGACAGAGATCAGTTGGCACTGTTCGATAGCGTTACCGTTAAAGAAACGTTTGAAATCGGTTTCGGAGAGCTATGCTATATTCACGATTCGTTAGTCAGGGATATAAACGACATGCTCGATCATCACGAGCCAAAACCTCCAGCAGCTATTAAAAGACTGAAAAAAGCATTACCGCACCACATATTTCGAAAGTATTTTCCTAAGTTCGCTGACGGAACCGCCACTTTGTTCGACTTCGAACTGCCAGACGTTGGAGACTGTCACGGGTTTTGCGAAATGCCTCTCGCATTGGCGTACAATGACACCGCTAATGGCAGGCGACAATTGAAGAGATTTAGAGAGGATTTAGGAGTAGATGACACGCCGTTGACTTTTCGAACTGAAAATAGTTATTATCGGTTTATGCATGATATCTCTAGTACTCAATATTGTTCGCCTTACGTGTCCTAAAAATTATTAGTAATTCAATATAATTGAAAATTGTTTGCCGCAAAACTTGATTTCTTAGTTCGAATCACTATTTTAAGGCATTAAAGGCTATGGAGAAAAAAATTACCAAAAAAAGTTTTAACAATAAAAACCTGCGGTATTAAAAGCTAATTTTAGCGTAATTATTAAATAAGTTACACGATATTCAAAAAAATTGAAAATCTATTTTTATAGCAATTCACTCTGCAGTTCAAAAGTGCAATTACATAGTATTGGTTGTTTTGTTCTTGTCTTCTTGTATTGATGATGGATGTCGTTTTTAAAAAAATTAGACATCTTATTGTATTTTTCTGTTATGCACGCATGTTTGCTGTCTTTTTTTGAAAAAATATAATCTGTTTACAACACAGTCAGTTTATTTTAGTTTTTGAAAAGTTTTTCCGCATCAATTAGTTTCTTTATGTTCGTTTTTATTTCGTTCAAGTTTCGATCATTTACTATAAGTTCACTTTTTATTTTATTTTTTAATAAAAAAACAAGATTACTTTGTTTTAAAACAGTCACACACATTCGTAGCAAAAATATTAATGTTTTGCAGCGCACGTTGATTTATTGTCAAAGTTAGGATAGCATAAAATTACCAGTGTGTCAAGTTATTTTAGTATAAAATTTATACATTAATTATAGTTCAAATTAAATCTCGATAAATAAGCTAAAATACAGGCATTGGTAACTTATAGGTATTTTAAGAAAGTATCTATTTTGCCATAAAAGTTATTTTTTAAAAATGGTTTTTTCCTTTTTTTATATAAAATTATATACGAATATAAACTAATTGTAAATATTTTACGGCTAAACTTATATTTAATTTTTTATCTCTAAACTGGTTATTAATTATTATTAAAGTTTCATTAAAAGTTTTTTTTGCAATTAAATTAATACTTATTTAAGGTTCTAAGATAATTTTACGATAACAATAATTTTTTAATATATAGTACAGATTATTATTGACTCTTAATGCTAATAAATTATAATTTTTTAACGCCAATATATAAAATAAACGTAATTAGAATTTAACGTTTTTATTCATAATTAGAGTCATTATTATTTAAATATATATATACACAATACTTGCCTCGTTTTTTTACCATATACGCAAAAAATAATGATTCAATTAAAAAATAGAATTTACTTCTAGTCTGCGCTCCATTCAATAGCTTTGTGCCTTTTAAATAAATAGGTCTCCATTTCATGATTAGTCTATTTTTTATGTTTACTAAAATTAAACCACCGAGACTTAAAATATATCAATGCTTAAGGTCTTGTCTGAATGATCGCAATTAATCTGCGATTATTATTCGAAGTGTCATCGATATTACTATTTTTAAGTTCCAGAAAATTAAACCAAATTTAATTCATTTTGAAATAATGTGGAAAATAATTTGTTTTTTTTGGGAATGAAAAATAAGATGAAAATAAATAAAATACTAATAATAAAGTGACGAAATAACAAAATATTTTTGAAGAAACGCGATTAATGTAACAATTATTTTCCGGTATATCAAAATTATTCTTAAAAATAATAACAATTATAATAATAGCCTGTTGTATAAGATTAAAGCAAAATAAGTTACACAGAAAAAAAGTATGTGTGAAATATCTAGGCGTTTACTTTTTATTCAGCGTTGAATAGCTATGCTTATGTGTGTATTTTTATCTGTTTTTATGCATAGTTCCTATGATTGGCCCTTGTTTTACATGTAAATTGTGTCGCAAAAATGCATTATAGTATCTTATTATTATCTTTCAAAAGTTTTTTTTTCGTAAATAACAAATTTATGCGTAAACCGGAAACATTAAATCAATGATTAACCGTAGCGTTCAATTTTTCAACATAAATAAGTTCGTTAGTAATAATCGCGTGAAACATAAAAAAGTTACGTATAAATAAATTATGTGCATATATATAATTTAATATAAAGTTTTTTTGTGCCGAAATAATTAAGATTCAAGTGTGTGTCTTGTAATAAAACGAAAGTTGTTGACTGCTAACTAAAATTTAATAATATTTGGATGCTGTATCAAAAAACAGAGATCACATACATCGCCCAAATTATCGTTTACAGAATTTTTTTATCCTTTTAAACAGTGGTTTAAAACTTAAACCTTCCGTGTAAAAAAATAAAATAGAAAGTTTGTTATCATAGAAATTTCATAAAAGCACTTTTGTTTTTTTCTTACCTGTTTGTTTGATGTTAAACTCACGAAAAATTTAAAAAATAAATCTAAAAACTAATTTTTTAGTGTTTCGCAATAAAAATTAATCTCAATTTTTTATAACTGAAAAAAATCATTGTCATCATTGTCTACAATTGTTTATTGTTTTTATTAAAAGTTTTCGGAATAGATATTAATCTAGTGCTAAAAACTAGGGCCAGTGAACACTTTTATAACCAAAACAAAAAAATTGTATTATTACACCCTAAAAGTCTTTCCATTAAGCACGCAATTATCAGTAGTTTGACACACGATTTAAATAATTTGATTATGGAAAGCCTTCAAAATATAATGCACTGGAAATATTTAACTCTATTTTGCATAGAATATTAGTTACACACCATATTAATGGCCCTTTAAAAAACTTATTACAATGTGAAACGTTGTTTACCCGAAAATACATATATCTATTGTCCTATTTTTTTCTCTAATTTTTTTTGTTTCGCCATAATAATAGGTTTTAAATTCAAAAAACGTGAAAAAAATTTTTATTACTATTGTGCGACAAAATTGCTTATTTTCAATCACTAATTTCATTATATTTGTTTAGATGTTATCGCAATAAGCTAAACATATTTAAGCGATAGATAACGAACAATGAC
Source organism: Phthiracarus crinitus (assembly GCA_034698025.1). Classification (NCBI taxonomy): domain Eukaryota; kingdom Metazoa; phylum Arthropoda; class Arachnida; order Sarcoptiformes; family Phthiracaridae; genus Phthiracarus; species Phthiracarus crinitus. The sequence continues at coordinate 16,865 of JAQGAW010000783.1, forward strand.
TTGAAAGCACGAGAGCACACACACACCGAAAAAAAATCATTATGCAAAACTTGCTTATTTGATACCTCTCTCACTCACAGACTCACTACTCTCTGCGCAATTTTCAATTTTCACTTTTATTAAATCAGATACAATATATAGAGCTGTGCGGTGTGTGTGCATTAAAAAAGAAATAACTTTGACCTGAATATCCGGATTTCATGAAATACTTGTGCCAAAGAGTGCCACAAAATCTAAAAACAAAAAAGTCTATATAGTATATAATACAACGCCTCGAAGTTGTTTTCAAACTTGAAAGTGGGCACTAATTTACTTAAATATAATATACACACACAAGCATACACTATAGTTGATAATAATAAAAGCGAAGAAAAAGCCTTAAATCGTAAATGATTGGAAAATAATACAACTATTTGATTATAATCGTTTAACTGTATGCACTGTGTGACGTATTATTGTCATTAGAAAGGATTTCCCTTATTTTAACAAAGTGATTGCAAATTTTTCGAGAGTGGAGTGCGAACGACTTTTCTATGCTCAAGTAGACAACTAACTTCGAAGCTATTAAGTCAATTTGAATCAGTGCGCGAAAAATGATGCCAAACTTTTCTACACTATTGTGTGCTTTACTAATCGCTAAGTTCGCCTATTCTTACGAATATGCGTACGCTATTGATGATCACGAATTGCCAAATATTCAGACTGTTAACGAACGCTTTTGTTAGTATTTACTATTCATTTATTTTTTAATTAATATTATTCAAAAAAAAAATTTTTTAATACTTTTAATTTTATGAAAAGCTTTTCAATTTTTTTAAAAAAGTTTTCTATTATAATGTGATTTCATTTTTGCCGCTTTCTTTTATTTCAACTAAATTGTGTGGTCTCTTAAAATAAAAGCTGGCGATGAGTGTGTGAGTCGTGTGTATCAAAAATGTCTTCATCGGTCAACGTTCACCGAAGACGAAGTGGAAAACGCGAGAATTTACATCCAGAGCCGATTCCGTCGAACGAATCCACAAAAGCCTCCGTGCAAGCGATTGAGAGTTCGGCAAGACGTCAAATGTCTGAACGAATTTCAAATGTACGAGTTTCTTAGCGCATACAAAGAATTGTATCGCAACGGTGTTATCGACTCATTGGCGTTAATTCATTCCACACTTTGGCCAGCGTTTCACAAATTCGCTGAAGCTCTAGCGTGGCATCGATGGATCGTTAACGTTGTCGATATGGAGCTGAGGAAAATTAATCCAAAAGTTGTTCTTCCTTATTGGGTAATTATTATTATATTTATAATTTAACTCTTTTTAATCTGCTCTAAATGATAGAGAAATCTGAAATAGTTTACATTGGGTTAAGTTTTTAGAGTTTTTTAGTTCAGAAAATTTTTTCTGCACAATTTTGCAAACAGAAATTTAGATAAAACTTTTTTTTAACAAATTTAATTTAAGTGAATTTTTCAAATTTAATTTAATGGGTAGGATATTATGAATATATGATCGCACATTCAAATGTATTTGAATAAATTATGTAAAGTCGAAAATGATTTATTTTTTCATCATGTGATCCCAAAAAAGTAAAATTAATTTGAAAAATATTTGTATTACAAAATAGAAAAATTTTCAATTGAAAAAAGATTTGAATAATGCGTACTGACTCGCGAGGAAAAATTTAATATATTTAACTACTGTATAACAGAAGCTGTAAATTCGGTGACATTGATATATTTTGATTGACAGACAAACTAATTTCTATATTTTTATTTTTGTATTTTTAAAACTTTTACAAATATTTTGAATTTACATTTTTAATGTTAGATAAAATGAAAAATGAACTAAAGCTTCTAACCTTTATTTCTATCCAATCTTCGTGATTATGGATTCATTTTAAAATCCATCGACTCATTAAAAACTCGAGTTTCGGTATAAGAAAAGTGTGCTTAAAGCTTGCACTGAATTAATTTTTATTCTAATGTTTTTTATTCACTTTACACTAAATTTATTTTAAGATTACATTTTTAAAACAAATTATGAATTCTATATTGATATTCTTTGTGATCGTAAAAAGTAAAATTTTTAAAAACTTTAACTAATATATTGTGTTAAAAATAGTATATACATTAAATTTTAAAAGTGATCTCTGTGTCATTGATCGTTATTTTGTAATTATAGGTAAGTTACAGTATATGGTAAGGTAATGTAGCTTTAAGATAGTTCATATTGACACCTATGTTCATTATGTTTTCATTAAATTATGATAGCGGGTATTTTTACAAGCTTTTACTGTATTCTGTAACTGTTTTTCTTATGGTCAAAAGAGAAATTAGGCTAATTATAGTCGTTAAACACATCTTACACCGGAAGTTTAAAAATATGTTTTGTAGTTTACTTCGTACAGATTTAGATATAGCTAATGCTTTTATTGACAAATATTTTTCCAATATATGACCTCATTATACAAGCGCACTATCCATCCCATCGTAGACACTAACCTATTGCTTATAGCACTTGACCCATTGATTGTTTACAAAAAAAATTATAGATGCTATAAATCCACAAATTTTTGTGGAATACAACAAATAGTTTTTTTAATTTTGTATATTAGTTGCTTTTTATTTATAAAGTCAATGACCTATTCGTGCATAAGCTAACCTTCGAAGTTACATTTAAAAAAGCTCTAACCACAATGACAGTTGATTTTTAAAAATTTATTTTTTTAACAAAACAACAGATTACTCTGTGTCAAAATTTTAAAAATAAGTTTGTTTTTTTGTTAAAAATTTAATATTTACACATGAATTAAATTTTTAAAAAATCGTTTAAACTTGTTTATTTATTTATTTTAGCTATAAATTTATTTTCATTTTTATTAAAGTTATTAGTACTAATTAAAAATAATAAAAATAATTTAATAACTCAATTCAAAGGAAACAAGTGAAATAAAAATTTTAATCTTTTATTATCATAGGTAATTTTTGAATGTAAAATTTACGAAATTTGATTTTATTAAAAAATTAAGTTATACATCTTTTAACATTTATTATTGCATAAATTTTACTCTAATTTTAATTCACCATTTACTTTATAAATAATTTGAGCTGATGCCCATTAACACGTAAGCACTGAGTAATCACGTGAAACAATTTTATATTAATTTTTTTCATATTAATATTTTAAGTCCTTTTTACTTAAATAATGAATTTGTCAAATTTAGAAGGTTGTTTTGAGTGGTATCATATTAAAAACGAAATCGCTCTTGAGATTTATGCCATTCATAAGTATTACAAATGCTATTCATACTTGCATTTCATAAATAGAAAGAAAAGTTTATTATTTAATAATTTGCGTGCGAATGATTTATTTTATTTTGTATATGATTTATTAGTGTAACTTTGCTGCTATAATTTTTTCTATTAAATATAAATGCCTTAATTAAATAGTTTACTAGGTTTTACTTATAAAAATAATTTATTTGTTAAATTAGCATTTGTTATGTTAAATTAATATAATAAATTCCAAATAAATCAAATACCAATTTATTAACTAGAAATAAATATATTAGAGGTAAAAACTTCGATAGCGTTAGTCCCGTCCTGTTCAGTTCAGGCTTGTTTAGAGAAATTTTAATTTCAGTTTGTTCTGAAACTTCATTAATGTGTATCTAACTGTTAATAAAAATAAGCAAATTTTTAGAAATCTTAAGTCAAACTTTTACTAAGCAAAAAATATGACACAATACTCGTGAAAGATTCTTTGCTGCCATAAAAGTGATTTTTATGGATTAAATTATTGAATTTAGATCACTATATTTTCTACCATAATTTGAAATGGTAGTGTCACGAAATTTTAAATAACAACCTCTTCCCTATAAATACTACAAAATGTAAATTCATTCGAACAATATTTTTAATTATTTATTTGAATTTTTAAAAATTATAACAATTAAATATGAAAATAATTTATTTTAAACATTTTTAGCTTAATTTGAATAAAGCTATTCTCGGGTTTGATAAAAGGTCAATCGGGTCGGGTTCCGTATCGGTTATGGTCGGTTTTTTAGTTTTTGGTTACGGTTCGGTTAAAGCGAAATAATTTTACACGAACCCGACAATAAACCCGACAATCAAGTTTTAATGACAAAAAATGGATTTTGTTTACTAAAATTTATCATCAAAAAATAATATTGAAATTAATTTAAACAATTTATACTTAAATAAAACGTTAAATTTGCTAATATTATATAAATTTACTTCTTCATAGATTCCCATTTTGATTTTTTAAACAGATTTTGGAGGCTTATTTAATTGAAGTAAATTTTTTTAGTTTCAAAATTAGTTTTAAAGTCTTAATCACAGTATAAAAATTTCCCAGAAATATATGCTTTAATATATATAGGAAAATGAGACTAAGCTTCATCCTCCATTTAAAAACATGATCATCGAGCTTCAATTAAATTTAGAGCCAGAGTCTGAACCCCATGCTACTTCCTGTAGCCCGAACCTCTGAATATTTAGCCTCAGAAGAACCTCAGGTTCTGGCTCCAAATTAGTCAATTTCTTTTAATTCTATTTTTCATAAAAAGTTAAAATTTTGAGCACATTTTTTTGCTCGGATTATAGCACCCGATTATAGAAAATAATTTTATTTGCACCAATGAATTTCTAAAATCAGGGTCAGACTGTAATTCTAAGACAATATTTTTAAATTTTAGTATGCCACCCCTTAAAGACTGACTTCCAGACCAAAACCTCTGCGGCAATATACCATAGCCGCTATTATGTGATAACTTTGCTACCACTATATATTCCTGTTCTAATTTTACATTGAAAATCGATCCTTTCATTAGTGAGCAAAGATGGACAGTTCCATTCAGTTTACTTATTGTTATTAATAGCCAAAGCCATAAATTTTTCACCACTCATTATTTATAATTAGAGCACAATAATACAAATATAATAAACTGCCTTTTTTGTAATGAGCAAATGATACATTTAGAACACTAAAAAATTAAGTTTATTTTAGTGGTTATAAGTTAACCTAAATAAGTATGTCTAACCATATCTTTTTTTATATTTACCAATTTATTGATAAATGAGCCATTAATTACGCAAAGCGCGTAATGTTAGCGCAGATCATTCGTTGAAATGGAATTACCATAAAAGTTAAATTTAAAATTTAAGTGCAAAATTTTTTCCAACTTAACTTAAGGTATAATTAGGAAAACTTTTGTTTGTTTTTTCTGATCAATTTTTTGTTTATTTTTTTGAATCTAATATTACATAGTACAGTATATTCCTTTAATGTTTGAAATATTAATTTCCTGAGGGGTGTATATTAAGTGCATATTTAAATATTTAAACATATAAAAAAACAAATATCTATTAAAAATATTCTTACACTATTTATTCGAAAACATTTATCTAAACTGATATCGAAAAACTGGGTGAAAAAAATATCAGCGCATTCTTACTTAAAATTTTTTATTAGATTTTTGTTTTTATTTTCCGAAATAAAATTCTTCTTCAAGGGAAACGTTATTTGATCATAAGTTGTTAAAATTATTGATTATACCTCTTTTGTGCTAAAGCTGTTAATTTATATTTTGCCCATTAATTCCTCCACCCTTTGATATAAATGTTTGAAATTATATTAGGCTAACAAAAAAACAAATATATTTTCAATGGCATTAATACACAAATTAACTAATTGTGTGAGTTTTTTAAATAATAATAATAATATAAGTTATATATAAGGAAATATACACATTAATAGTAACAAATAATTTAATAAGTAAATCAAAAACAAAACAAAATTAAATTCTCGAAAGTTCATGCTTTACACTCATTAAAGAGTACTTAAGAAACTTTTTAAATTAAATTTTGGTAACACGAAATAATTTAACAATTCATTGACCATAATAAACAAACGTTTTTTGATTGGACACTGTGTAACTTTCTCATATGTTTTATACACTGAAAAAAAACTGAGTCTTTTAATTTTTTAATTTTTTGCTGTAAGACAGGAAATCACTTTAATATATCGTTTTATGCCTGACCTGAGATAATATATAATTTTAATCCATTTAACTGTAAAATATCGTATTTGGTTTTAATTGGTTTTATCGATTAATGTTTATTTATTTCAGGCTTGACTCAAATGATTATAAATTATGTAGTAATTTGTGACTTTAATTTTAATAAAAACTTTTATTCTTAATTTATATAAAATATAATTAAAACAAGATCGATACGGTAATAATATCTGACTTTTCAGTTTGATTTTTAGTTAGTTTTTAGTCGATTGTTTATCTTTGTTATTATTTTATATTATTGGACATTTTCCGCAGTTACCATTCTCTTTCTTTATTTTTCGACGTTATTTTTTTAGGCAGATGTCTATCAATTTCATTATTTTTCGATATTATTAGACATTTTCGGCAGAAGCCATTCTATTTCTTTATTACTTGATATTATTAGTCATTGACAGCAGATGCCATTCTATTTCGTTATTTTTTCATTTTTTCATATTTATTTTAATTTTCAACAATATATTAGACTTTTTTTTATTATTTTCACAATGTAGGAGGCAATTTTTTAATATTTTTAACAGCTTTAGGTTTTTTAAGAGGTTTTTAAAATTCCCTTAATTAATATAAATTACTGATAAAATCCATTAACAAATATAAAGAATAGTAAAATCCCTTAATAAATATAAAGAAAAAATCCCTTAATAAATATAAACGCGTCTACAGACAGACGGACAGACATATAATGTCAAATCCATATATCTGCTTTTAAGCAAAGTCAGATTAAAAAATAATTATTTATATCCTATTTTTAAATATCGTAAAAATTCTATTTTATTGAGTGAATTTAATTTGATTTTACAATTAATTTATAACGTAAACATAATTTTATGAGTAGCTCTACAAATGTTAGCTTTTAATAGCATATTAAATTATGTTTAACCCCAGAATTACTTAATGCAAAAATTTAAAAATCGAAACATTTAAAAATTCTTTAAATACGTTTTCCTACAATATTGCGATTTGAAAAAATTTAACATCTCGTTTCACATTTTTGCAATTTAGGATAAAATTAAAATGATTAAAAGTAAGTTAATGTGTAATATAAGCTTATTATAAAGATTTTACTTCATCCTAATGTCTTACTTAATTGAATACTCTTTTATTTAGAAAATTATTCCATTAAAAATATTTTTAATGACTTCTAATTTAAGCAAATTTATTGAAGAAATATTAAAATGCTATATTAAAACTTTATCGTGTGATTGTTGTGAGTGAACAATGCTGTAACATATGCTGGAATAGAAAATCCAGTATTGTATATTATAAGGGGTTTTTAGATATATAATGTAATACAAACAACAATTTTTAATTTTGTTATTTTATACAAGAATTTCGTTAACGTAAATTATAAATAAAACTAATTTTATAAAGGACTGGATTAGCGAATTCGCAG
>JAQGAW010000784.1:0-24344 GCA_034698025.1 Phthiracarus crinitus
TACCGAAAAAAAACAGTAAAAACCCATCACACAACAGTACGATTTTCCAGCCCTATACAGCCATCCCTAACTACTCACGTAAACATACTTAAATCTTTGTAAAAATTTATTTTTAAGACAATTTTATAAAAATAATAGTCATAAAAATCGATGATATTTTTTGTTACCGATAAGCAAAAAGAAAATCGTCAATCGGTAAATGAATTTGTTTTTGTTACCCCCGAAGCCTGTCTGCTTTGAGTTACAGGCTTCAGTTTCTGGTACGTTGTTCCGAATCAAATGGATAGCACTCTCTTCTGGCGCGTTAAATGAGTCTGTTAAATCCAGCTATTGGTTTGGTCATGTATGTCTTTCTGTCCTTCCGTCTGTGCGCAGTTTTTATATTTATTAAGGGATTTTTCTTTATATTAATTAAGGGATTGTATGTTGAAAGAAGACTATATTATTAATACCGTCATTGTTTGAAAATAATTATTTTTATAAAAAGAAATTATTGGAAAATATTAAAAAAGCGGTTTAATAAATAATAGTCTAAAATATTGAAAAAATCATTGTTTTATTAAATTATTATTCTTATTTTAGTAATATATTTTTAAAACAATTTTATATTACAACAAAATGGTATTATTTATATTTTAGAAAACTTTAAATTTTAAGTTATGATACTTTCAAAACATTTTAGATTATTTGTGACACAACGTCCGATTTATTTTGAGGCCTATATCAGCGTATGCATTGATAGACCATTCGACTTCGCTCTTCACTTCATCCAAAAATATTTTCATCTCTAAGTCAGACGCGTAATGTCTGTCATAGTCTTCGACAATAGATTTAAACTTAACGAGTTCACTCATTTCTGAGAGCATATTTAAGCTCAAGCTTTCAATATGAATAACCTCAGTCACGTGTTTTGAAACGTTTGATTTAATTTCAGCTACTTTTCTCTCAAATTCGTATTTTAAGTTGTATATTGTTAAGTGAACAGTAGTTTCTGATGGGTATCTTGTTGTCGGATATCCAGTTGTCGGCCATGGAGTTGTATATGTTGTCCGATAAGGAGTTGTATATGTTGTCAATTAAAACTATTAAAGAAATTATCGTAAACACTTAAAAAGCTTGAAATTATATAAGTTATATATATTCTAAATGTCAAAATTTTACATTCCATAGCAATAAAATCTTGTATTTTTAGCTGACTTTCTTGAATGCTTTTGACCATTTGTGTCTGTCTGTCCCTCCGTCTGTGTGTCAGCAGTCTTTATTAAGGGTTTATACCAGTTCTTTATATTAATTAAGGGTTTTGACATCTTGCGATCAATTGACTAAGAGTACCATAATATAAGTGTATATTAACCTCAGTGACCATAATATAAAAGTCAGCTCACTGTGAATGTGTTGTTCTTGTTTTAATAAGATATTGAACATCAGAACTTGATATTTACTTTTAGTGATAATTTATTGAAAGAAATTATATAGTAATAAAACGAAAAAAGTAGGCATTAAAAGTTGTAAATAATTCACTTCAAATATCTTAAATGTCAATTTACTCTATAATTACTTTATAATATAGATTAGAAAATATATTTTCAAAACATTTGTTTATTAATTTATTTTGATTGTAAATATAAAAATTAATTTTTTATTTAATTAAAATTAGGTTTATATTTGATTAATGTTTATTGTTTAACAAACAAATTTCAAGTTATTAAAAGTTAAATTTATGTTAAATCATGATAGAAAAAATTCAATTATAATCTATATTTGAATAGAGCTGTTTTTGATACTTTAAAATATTATTATACTACAATCAACTAATTCAGTGGTTCTCAAACTATTTCCTTACGCGGCCCTAATTCCAAAAAAAAATTTATTCTCGACCCAGTATTTTTAAAAAATAATTTATTAAATTTTAATGTGAAGGATGTGATTGCGATTTTGAACATAATTGATCAATATCTGGCGATATATTTGTTAATGCTAATCTTAAATCATTTTCTACGTTCAATTTGGATCGATACTTTGATTTCAAATAAGTTAAAGTAGAAAATGCTGTTTCACACAAATATGTAGAAGCAAATGGTAGAATGTAAGCAAGTGCTAATTCCTCTAAGTCTGAATATTCTTTCATCACATAAATCCATATCAATGTAATATTTAATTTTTCGAATTTTTGCTTCAAGTTTTCATTACAAGACAACTCAATCAGTTCATCTTTTCTTGCAGTAGAAAGTGACTGATTTTCGTCATTAACAATAAAAGGATTACGAATAAAAATTGTTATTTTGTTCAGATAAAATATCCGAAAAATATTTTGTGAAATATGTTTAAGATTTTATAAATGTTCAATAATAATTAATTTTATGCTTTCCATATCGATATTATTAGCAGTAATAAAATTATTTAAAAAATCAAACATATCAAATTGGTTATTTTGAATTCGTTTTTCCCAAACAATAAGTTTATTAATAAAACCATGTATTTTTGGACAAAAAGTTTTTACTCTTGAAATAAGTCCACTTTTAATACCAGTCATTGATGCCGCACCGTCAGTACAAATGCTAATACAATAATTCCAAATTAAATTTTGCTCAATATATTGATACAGTAAATTAAATATTGCTTATCCCGTTGTATGTGATTCAAGCGATTTACAAAATAATAATTCTTCGTTTATTGTATTATTATAAATATATGGAATATATGTAAGTAGCTGTGAATAAATTTGCCAATTCAGTTGATTCGTCGATTTGTAAACAAAATTTTTTACTTTGATTAATTTGGAATAATAATTTTTGTTCCACATCTAATGACATATTAATTATTCTTCTTGAAAAAGTATTGTTTGATAGTGGAATTGATTTAATTTTGTTGACATTTTCGCTGCTAAACATAATTTTTATTAAAGATGCTAATGGTTCGACTTTTCTCAAACCACACCAATCCAAACCATTATCTTAAAATTAGAACCAAACCAAACCAAACCGCTATTTCTATAATGTAAACCAATCCGAACCAAACCACAAACCAATGGTTTAAACCATGGTTTAACCATTACAACCCAAACCATTAGCTTATTTAATTTTTATGAGATCTTTCATAACGGGAAATATTAGTTTTTCTGCTATTGTATGTGGTTTATTTGGCAAAGGCAATATGATGTGAAATATAATATGAACAATGTAGTGCTTTATCGTTTAATGATAATGATTTTTTAATATTCTGTTTCTGTTTTAAAAATTCTTCTTTTTTCGCTTTAAAATATTCTATATTTTTATTTTTTAAATGGTTTTAATGATTCGTTAGCTAAAATTTCCAAACAAATAACACACATTGGCTTTTCGATTTCACTGCAATAATCACAAATAAACCCATACTTTAGATATGATTCATCATATTATTTTAATAATTTGTTTTTTTCTTTGTTTTATTTTCATGTTTAGATAATGATTCTGCTTCTTTCACTCGTTTATTAGAACTTTTTATTAAATATTTATCCATTTTAATAACAATAATCACATGTATAACAATTAATTATTTTGGTGAAATCAGATCATTTTATTATAAACAAATATCAAATAGCACTAACTATTCAATTCTATTTAAACATATTTTTGTTATTAATGACATTACGTAATTTTTATTTTATGCATACGTTAATGCTTCGTACAAAAAAGTATAGATGTCAACCGTTACCCGACTATAATGCGACCCTACTATAATGCTAATTTTGAAAAAGCTGGCGACCCAAAATTTTTACTTTGCGACCCTGTTTTGGGTCGCGACCCTAAGTTTGAGAACCTCGGTTGTAAAGAATTCCAAAATTTTGAATTCTTGAAAAAATTCATTCATTTAACTCATTTAGAAATAAAAGATTGCTATTCTGTTATAAATGGAAATAAGTTTGAAAATATTCACGTATTTTTACCTCAACTAAAATATATTGATATACACATTGTTGGCCTTAAAGATACGATGAATTTGTTTAAAATTATGAACCATTTAGAAAAGATGACGAATTTATACGTTTTGAAAATTGGTAACAATAATACAAATTTATTTGAAAATAAATATTGTGGTTTATATACCGATAATGTCATATCATTTATCGATAATTGCTTAAGTATTAGACGAATCGGTGTTTATCCATACGATCATAATATTGACGAAAATACAATTCATGAATATATTGATTGTAATGAAAGAAAAATACATTTCAAAATATTAGGTCCAAAATATTAATGGTATTTGAGAAAAATTACGATATTCTTATTTCAATAAATCTTATAAAATTAAATATTTTGTTAATTAAAAATAATATTTCTATTTATTGATTTTGATTATTTTTCAATTTAAATTTTCAAAACTTAATACTTTATTTTAATCGAGACTTTTTCATATCAAAGTTACCCAATTATTTAATTAACAGTTACTTAAAAATTTTAGATCAATTTTATACGTGTATGTTATAATAGATAAATAAAATTGTGAATATCCATGAAAAACTGATATTTTTAGCATTTTATTTATCCGTTTTTATTGTTGCCATTTTCATTTTTAAGGAAATAGTACTTTAAAATTATAATGTTTAATCGAAAAATTTTAATATAACAAATCACACATTGTTGTAGATAGTACTTCAATTAGAGTTTCAAGTATTTTGATTCAGATGTCCACCAACGAGTGAACATCACAACATAAATTATTATTAAGCTGACACTCATAAATAGACGCGTATCAAGTATTATAAAAATTAATGTTAGGCATGCGATTAATTTTAAACCCAAATAGTTTTAATAATGCTATTTTTTGCTTAAATTTTATTTTAAAGCCATATTTTACCCGTTTTTAGCCGATTTTTATTCTTATTGCTCATTTTTAGACCATTAAAACTTCATTTTATGTCATTTATTGCCATTTTTAAAATCCCTTAATAAATGAAAAGACTGCGCACAGAAGGACAAACAGACAGACATGTCAAATCATTTTGACAAATTGAGCTAAATAGGAAATATTTTAGCGATAAAAAAGCGAAATAAAAGAGTTATTCGTATGATATAGCAAACCTGTATATTGTATTTTTCTATATTCAATTAAGTCTAATTTATATCGAATATTATAATTAAAACGATAAATAAAAGAACATAAGTAGAATGGAGTTGTAATATACTATGATAGAGAGGATTATTAGGGTCAAAACTTTGAATATTAGGGTAGGGTAAGAGGGCATAAAAATATACAAATTTGGGTAAAAATAAGGGTATCAAAAATATATATAAGCAGTAATTCTAATCTTCAAAAAATCAGTTCTATAAATTTAATTAATGCTTACACTATACAGTATAAAACGAGTATTTTTAACTTTAATTTTTCCAAAAAACTTTTAATTAAAAGTTTTTATTAACAAAGAATAAGAAATTGATACTAAAATTAAAATTTAGGGTCATTTATGGTGTTAAATTGAAATTAGGGTACATTGGTGTTCGAAAGTAAATAATGGTAAATTAGGGCAATTTAGAGCGTACTATAAAAATCCGCTTTATGACTCTAATCTAATAACATTGTCTACAAATTAAGGGGTAATAGTTAGTACATATTACTTGCAAGTTTAAGTGAATGTCATATATTTCGCTTTTTCTGCTAAATCTGGAAAGAGTTCTCAAAATTTCTTATCATTTAAGTTGAAAGCCCTTTGTTTAGCGAATTGTTTCTTCTCGTCTACAATTGTCCATATGCTTCCTTGTGTCCGCTTATCCTCCAACATAAAACTAAACCGTCCAATAAGTATTGCACTAACAGTCCAAACCGGTGACCACGACTCCGGATGATAATCGCTTATACTCAGACATAATCTCTCATTGCATTTGAATCTACCATTAGGTGTTAATATTTTAACCGCTGGAGGCTTAAACGGAAACTGTTTGGGGAACGTTAAGATGCCGTGATATATGCCACCACTGTATGGACTGTCGGTTTGACAAGTTATCACATAATGCCATTCAAGTAATTTGTTGTCCAATGGATGCGCTGTAATATAAGTAGTGTTATACGTTGTCGGTCACAGACCGAATTTGACCGAATATGACCGCCGAAAAAAAAATTGGGATTTCGGTCTAAAGTAACAATTTACCGAATTCGAACGAAAATATCGCTATATATTAACAATGTTTTTGAATAACCTTAGCATTTTTTATCCTTTTATGTAATTTTATGTGCAAAATAATTTTGAATTTTATTCATACAGTATACGTTGTAATTCAATTGAAAGTAAATATTTGAATGATTTGAAGCCTGAATTCAATTCAACGACCTAATATAACCTCCAAAAATAAAAAATCATTTTCGGTCAAATGCAACAAATAACCGAATATGACCGAATTTTATTTATTTGAGAAAAATTTCTGTTTTGACCGAATATGACCGCCGATTTTATAATTTTTATATGACCGACAACGTATAACACTATGTATTATCATTGTAGTTAGTGATAAAAGCTGGAGCTGATTGAGCTTAAGCTCGAGCTGAAATTCAGCACGTGTTTTTAAAGTTTTAGAGCTGCATTTATCAGCTCAGCTCACATATGTTCAGCTCAAGCTCAGCTTTCAGCTTAAGCTCGGTATATCAGGCTGTTTGAGCTGACTTTTGTAATTTTTTAAAAGTATTTTTCAATTCCTTTTTCAATATGCATAAGAAATATGATTCAAAATTCAAAACCGATTGAATAAAAAAATTATTCATTTAATATTGTGTCATTATAATGTCTAGAAAAAATTATTAAATAAGTACAATAAAATTTTTCATAAAAAAATATAATTATAAAGAATAATTTCAGCTCAGCTCACTCTTCAGCTTCGACAATATCAGCCCAAAACAGCTTCGACAACAAAATAATTTGAGCTGGAAATAATGCAGTGCAGCTCAGCTCTGAAAATTTTTGATTAGCGCAGCTCAGCTCACAGCTCAGCTCACAGCTCAGCTAAAGCTCGGGTTTTTGAGCTGACTTTCATCACTAATTTTAGTCATAATAAATACAGCCTGTAATGTTATCGATTTTTTGTACCAGTATTTTAACATAAATATAAAATCTTTTTTGTTTATTAATGTTAATCTAAACTTTGAATTTAAATTCTTTTTTAATAAAATAGATTTCGCTAAGTTATTGTTAAATTTATTATAAAGCATATTAAATGAGAGTTATGTGCAACATTTGAATAATTATTTATAATTATAATTACGTGTTGGAATCCGAATACTTTTTTAGAAAAATAAACATTCAAATATTAAAATTAAGCAATTAAAAACTCAAAACATTATATAAAAATTCTTTAACGTTATTTGCAGTTTTAAATAATATCAAAGAATTTTTGTTTATTCATAATGAAAATCAGTTCCTATATTGTTCTAAAAATCAAACACAATGAATAGTGGTTTTGTAGTCGCATTAATGTTATTAGTAAATATAGAATGGATATCTCATTGTTTGAATGGTATGTTGATTAATAAAACATTTTTGAAATACACCGTGAAAATTGATTTGATGAAAAATTTTCTGCACTGTGAAAGAAATTTCAATTTTAATTGTTTAGGCTACAAATTTTATGGTTTTGATAAATTCAATAAAAAATATTTTACTATGATTTCATTGCGTGTTTATTATAGATTCGAGACTAACCAAACAGCGTAAACCGATTATAGCATTAAACACACTTCAATTACGAAGGAATAGATATGAGAGCAATGATCATAATAGTATGAGTAAATTTCAGCACCAGAAACAGGGCATCAAAGATTCGAGAAAAAATGATGCCAAAGATGATGATGATAATAATTGGAAGGCTGGCGATAGACTTAAATATAATGTTTCGAATGACAATAAAACTCATATTAATGACGGCTGGGTTTTAATTATTAAAGATTTATTGAAATATTTTATAACGATGTTAGACATCATCAATGGTTCAATGACCACATCTGAAGAATAATTTTGCTCAACTTTTTTATTGAATTGTTATTTAAAATTGTTATTAAAAATGTAATAAATTATAGAATTTTGTTTGTTACATGTGTATTTGAAATATCGATCAATATATTTGTGTCGACACTCGAAAGAGTTTTATATTTGCATTAAATTTGTTTACCGTAAAGTGAATTATTATTTACTAATATTATGATTTTCATATTCTATTAAAATTCATTTTTTTACGGTTAGTTGAATTTAAGTTAAATTTTCATGCCATTAAACTGCATAATATGTTTTTAAAACAATAAAAAGCATTATGAATATAAGTGAGACAATGAATATACCTATCATTTATATGATATATGATAATAATTAAGTACGGTATAGTGATTTCCGGGACTGAATAGTGGCTAAAACCGGCGGGAACCGAAAACAAAAATGTATAAAAACCGGGAATAGTTGCGGGAAAATTTTTGTTAAAGATATATTAAGAAATTACAGAAATTAGTTGAGTTGTATAATATGAGAAATATTTAGATTTGATTCTGAAAATCGTTGTCTATTATCGTAAAATAAATTTTATAATTAACGATGAGAGAAAGCTCAAGCTCAGACAAGCTCACTTCAAGCTCAAATAAAAGTGTAAGTCTAAATTTTTAAGCTCAAGCTCAAAATGTAGTTCGGTGGGCTTCTTGAGCTTGAAAAGTTCATTAATTAACAAAATAAATAGATAAAATGTATTCAAATATATCTAAAAATAGTTAAGGCTAATAAAATATTTTACTTTTTGTATAAAATATATTGAAAATCAATATTTTAGTTAAAATCAATAAAATTCTACTATTTGTTAATTATTATATTTGTTTTTAAGAAAAGATTTTTACTTGTAAGCTTAACATTAAGCATAGTGTACTGACAAATGATTAAGCTCAAGCTCAAGTGCGTAATTTTTTTTCAAGCTCAAGGCTTCCTGATTTCGAGCTTAAGCTTAGGAGTTTCAAGATCTTTCAGCAAAATTGACTGTTCAAATGAAATGAAATGTTTCATTAATTTCTATTCTAAACCTCCTTAGGGGATCCTATCTAATCGATTGCCCCTTCAATTACCTTAAATCATTGAACTGAATTCAATGCTAAATAAGTCGGTGCTCAAAATCTTATATTTTCTCACCCAAACCCCCATAGGTTTAACACACTAAGTGGAAGCGTAATAAGTGTAATGGTAGTAGAATCGATATAACCCAAAGTAATGAAATGGTTAATGTAGTTTTTTAATTATGGTTTATCCGTCCTGAAACGTTAACTAATTTCAATCATCACAATTTAAACATTTATTATAATTAATGTTTGGAATTTGAACGAAGTAAGAACCGGTAAATAAAGATAAACAAGTTTTTATAAAAATGTGTTTTAATTCTTTTACTGAATAAATTGTGTAAATAAAATTTTTTCTAAAATTATATTTTTATAATGATTTAAAATATTTATTACATAAATATATAATTTTTGAATTTAATAACACAAAATGTATAGTAAATTTTAGTTTAAATGCAGATAACATAACCATTAAAATTTAAAAATCGTGTTAATTTGCGATAATACTTGTTAAAAACGATAAGTTTTCATTTTGTTATTATCAAAACACAGAGTTTTGAACTTGAATTTCAAAAATTTTATAAAACACATTACAATAAAATATTGGCGCATAAGTATCGAAATATCATTCGTAAAACAGACACTTAAGACACGCGTCACAGAATCGCTGGTTTGTTTTACGCAGTGTTGTGTGCGAAAATAGCCGAAAAACTTGATCAAAATGATGTTCTTATTAATTAAATTGTTTGCAATATCAACGATCATCAATTTTTCAATGGAAAGTTATTACGTTTCGTTCGCAAATCATTTATGTTTATTAAAATTTAAAAATTATTGATTTTTACGATCTATTTATACAGATATGCAGCGGAGAACATAACATCGCTTCGATCGATGCTTCATTGGGACAGATCAATGAAACTTCTCAAGGTATAAGCTTTCATTTAAAAAAATCCACCAAAAAAAATATTTTAATCATCTTTTTTAATAAACCATTAATACAATTTCGGCAATTAGTGTTGGCATCGTTGCCCGTTCAAACAGCAAATGTTGCCGTTAAGGTAAGGCAAAGGTAAACTATTTGAACCAAATAAGACTACTTACGATCATCAAAATTCAGGGTTCAAAACTAAATGAAGCAGCAGTTCCAGTACAAGTCTCGACGCTAACTGGACAACAAACCATTGCAGAATCCGTTAGAAATGAGCAGTTAAATTCTACGAATAATCAAACATTGGAGTCCGCACAGCAAGTTTCAAACGATGGGCTTTTGAAAGTATCAGCTGATTTGAGAAATCTAACTAAAGTGGTTGGCGGTAAGGTTGCCAGTGTAGCAGTTGGTCAACCATCAGCAACAGTTCTGAAAATTGCGTCCGAAACTAATAATGACACGAAATTATTAGCGGTTGACACGCAAAATCTTACGAAAGATATCGCTGCTAATGTGGCAGTTGGTGGTCAGCCAATAGCAACAGCGCTGGACTCATCTAAATCAAAAATTGTATCGATTGGATCGGAAACAAAAAATAAAGCTAATTTGGCATCGGTTGAGGCGAATAGTGCAGCAAAAAATTACGTTAACAAAGTAGTTAGTAATGTAAATGCCAGCGTTAGACCGATAGCTATCCAATCGGTGGGCATTCGGTTGAGACATTCTGGTAACGAACAGGTAAGTGATGTTTGGTCGGTCACAGCCTTTTAGCTATAAATTATGTTATGTACAGATCGTACGTTTAACGCCATTACGAAACCCATCAGCGATTATGCATTTACACGTCGATAATAAACGGTTGTTCGCTAAGCGACAGATCAATCGATACCCATATTTCGTAAATCCGATTCAAGAAAATAGAAAATTCGAGTCTAATCTGAATAAGCAATCGTTTAATAATGCGGCGAATAATAACAACAAGTTTGGAGTTTTCGATTTGGATCAGCTTATCGGCGGTAAATTAAATGACAAACCGAATGGATTGAATCAGAGACCTGTGTTGAGCAAAACCGATGACAAAATAGCTGATAGTAAGCAAACTACTAGTAAATTATTGGATATCGCTTTTTTCAATTGGTTAAGACAAAAGTTTGCGGAGTCTATGAATAAGTTGGGTTAAATGAAAATGTTTTTTTGAATTATATTTACTAACGATATTTAGTTTGCTTTATAAGTAACATATTATAATCTAATCCATATATATTTATCATTTATTATGTAATTTCAATAATTTTATTCTAAAAACTACAGTGAAATTTGATTCCATAATAGTGAATGACTGTAGAGTTGCACTGCAGCTGCAATAGAATTATCGTTTAATTGTTATTTATTCGGAAATATTTATATTTTAAAATAACTTTGTTAATTAAATAAGTTGTTACTATATTTTGTTTAAAAATATATATAATACTAATAAAAACAAGTGAAGAACAGAACTATATTGTCTTAGAATTTAGTTTATATACAACTCATTATTAGTCTCTATTTTTCCCAATAATTCGTACCAATTTTTAAAAACATTAAATCATATTCGCTGAATCAAAATATAAATATTTATCCAAAATCATTAAATCATTTATAGAGAATCAAGATTATATCATTTGCTACTTTTTTGTTTCATATGTTAGAACCATAAATGTATGCACGAATCATAAAGTATTGAGTTGTTTTAGCTTCATTTATAAATGATATATTTTCCGAAATTGTCGATTAAATCTGATGAGTTTTTGTTACCCCAACCTTAATTTTTGTATTATTATCAAAAAGTAACAAATTTAAAACTAAAAAATATATTTTCTTTTAATTATTAACATTTTTTACTTAAAGCAACGTTAGAAAATTTCTAAAATAATTGAAAATTGATTTTAAGTTAAAATTAAGGTAATTTTAAATTTTATAAATCCTATTTATAAGTGATATTTTGGTCATTTATTAATGCTATTTTTATATGCCATATATGCTATTATTTTGATTCTCTAGTTATGAATCATAACACTGTTTTATCTCATTCTCAATGTTTTTATTTTCTTTATATTTCTTTAAACTTAATTTATTGATATAAATATATGGATTTCTAATATTGGATTTGAATAAATCTTATTTTACTTAAAAATATCAAATGATGTAAACTCAAAATTAAAGATCATTTTTACTGAACATATAGATTTTTATTTGAAATATTTATTTTATTTAAAGATAACTAATAATACGAATTATTTGAACATTAATTATGAGCGATTTTTAAACTTTTAGAAAATTAGTTTAATTGTAAATAAAATAACACACGATAGCCATTAGTAAGCCAAACATTGCCACATAAACCACTGATGGACTAATAAATTGCAGATTTAACAAAGATTTACTGGATTTTTGTGCATTATATTCAGAACAATTCAAACATGCATAACAATCGCAATCAAATGCTTCTTGATTTTTAGCATCAAATTCCCTGTCATATGTAATCGATATAAGCGTATAACCGGTATATAGTTTTATATATTTAATAATTACCGAATATTGTTGTCAAAACCAGAGAACTGGCCGACATCTGATGGGTTGATTGGACTCATGTTTTGCTTCGTTGATTCAGGCACTGGAATGATAGGCATACGAGTTTCATAGACAAGAGTTGGCGGCGTTAATCTGAACGCAACGCGTCTATCATTCTTCGTGTCTTTATTTCTAAATTAAACGCGAAATCCATTTAATTAACTATTGTTTATTCAACATTTCAATTATTAAATAATAACAAACCGATTCATATTGAGTTCGTTTTTCAGTGTCTCGAATCTTGCTTTCTGTTTTGAACGCATTGGTGTCTTCGGTTCAACATTTTCGCGATATTGATTCCAATTCTCTCGTTGAACACAATCGGCAAAAGAGTTTCTTCGCGTTAACCGAAAAACTGGTGTTAATTTCAGTGGCACTGATTCATTCGATTTATCCGTTTTGCTTCGCGTTAACATACTGTGTCTCATTTCAGTGATTTATATCGGAATAAGGGATAGTAATTATGACTTAAAATGAAGTGATGAATAATTTCTGTGAATTTTGTAATATGATATTAATGTAACGTTTTTCTTATAACTATTGTATTGAATTAATTTTCTATTGTTGTACTTTTGATTTGTTTCATTAATCCGGTATTCAAACTAATACTAGATATGCTTATATTGTAGATTAACTAATTTCTATTGTTAATCTCGGGCTAATATGTGAATATTTGAATCACTTTAATATTGTGTTTCATTTATTTTAATCTCATTATTAGAGAATCAAATCATAGCATTTGCAAACTTTTTATTTCATAAGTTAGAGATATATAAATTTATTTGTATACGAATTATGTAAAATATAGCAGTTTTAGCTCTATTTATAAATGCGTTTTTTCCAATTTAATGTTATTTTGGCTGAAAAAGATTAAATTGTCGATTAAATCTGATAGTTTTTATTACCCCTCTTAACAAATTATTTTCAATACTATAGAAAAGTTGCAGTTAAATAATTTTAAAACTTCTTAATAAAAGTTATATTTAGAAAAAATGTTTATATGATGAAAAAATGATTAATCTTAAAAATTTATGTAATTTTTAAAAACTTTAAGTGCTATTTTAGTCATTTATTAAAGCTAATTATAGCGCTATTTACATATACTATAAATGCTATTATTTTGATTCTCTAATCATTTAATTTTTATTAATCTAAAAAAATAATGCACTTTATGTTTGCGTATACTTTGATTGGTATAACAAACAAACATTATTTAATAAAACTTAAATCACTCAATGAGTTATTTATTCAAATAATCCAATTATTGATTAAATTAGATTTTAGTAAAATAGAAATAATCAGTTAAAATTTTTTAATCATTAAAATATAATATTATGGTTATTAAACATTGAGGTCGCGTTGGAATTCCCATTGAAAATGTGTGTGTGATTACTGCCATAATTAATAGCGTTTGGATCATTTAATTGTTCTAAAATAATAAACACGAGAAGTAAAAATCCGGATCCAAGCAAATCACCCAACGCTGTCAATATCGGTATCGAAGAGTTGTCCGGATTGATGCTCAACGACCACAGAACGTGAACCAAGTTATAACCGATGTATAATAGTATAAAAACCTTAAGTAATAAAATCAATTTAATTAAGTTTATTCGCGCAAAACTGTTAGATTTGGTTTAGTTAAACCTGTAGTGACGAAAATCCAACGTATAAAAGTACAAGAGATGGTGTGTACGAAATGCCTGTTCTATGGATTAAGTAAATCACGAACGAATAGAGTAAATGCGCCGGAATTGCCATACTTAGTAGTATAAGTGCCATCTTTGTGTTCATGTCTGTTATGTACAAATCACGAAAAATATAGTATTTATTATAAATTTTAGCAATAATAGTTGACCGATAAATTAAAGTATAAATTTGAGGAAATTTTCTCTTCTATAAAATCCTAATTTGAACCCAAGTTTTGATACTTATCTAACGCTTACAATGTGTTTAGATTGGAAAAACTCAAAAGTTAAAATAAATAAATTATTCATTATTAAATACCTATATTGTTATAAAACGCTTTGAATGGCAGCGAAAACCTTTTCACACCAATAGGCAAATGTCCTAATTTTGTTTTCTTATGCAAACTCGTGGATATTCTGCTGGCAGAAACCGCAACCAAATTCCCGCCCACACCGCAGATCACAGGCTGAAACGGTGGCAATCGATCGAAACGCTCGACAGCGGAATCGAGAAAAAACCCGCCACCGGATGATATAAACATAGCTGCTATGATTGGTGCCCATCCAGTGTGCACTAACTTGTGAGTGAAACTGTTTTTCCGAGCAATTATATAAAATATTGGTAATAATACGGCAAATGATGCGATTATTAAAATTGCGACGATAGGGACTGAACTCGAGTTTATAGTATTGCTATGAATCCATTGGGCGAATAATGCGAACAACCCAGCGGTTGACGCGTCACCTAATGATGCGGCGATTGGAGTCGCGATATTGTCTGGATCTATATTTATTTTATGCGAGAATACGATCACCACTGCCATCACTAAACCTTTTTTAAAAAATACAAGTAACAAATTTAATAATGCATTGATAACTGTTAAATAATGCATAGGAATATTTGAATTTTAATTTTGATAAATTATCGATAGCATAGTTAATGAGCATAGTTAGTGTAAAACTACATACCGAGCAAAAAGCACGCAACATTAGCAGTTAATAAACTGCTCGCGCATATATCAAGACAATTATTAAGAACAATAGTTCCGCTTTGGCAAACATTAACGATTATCGCGACCATAGCCGCCAAAAACGAAACAACAGTGGCCTGACATTGAACGAGAACCATATCTCCAAATATCATTCTTAGCGTCATCGACCACTTCTCCATATGCCCTAAGTTTGCTTCGGTGGACAGTCTGGCAGCCATTGTCATCTCAAGATTACCCTTAAGACCTAATAGTGACGGAACCAGTATAAACAGTTCACTAATATCTCTGAATACAGTCCAATCCTGTATCATATCGAGTATAACCCCAGCGCCAACGTTACCAAATCCGGCGCAAACCGATGCCACTAATATCTGAATCGATGATTTAAGCAGCGAGTCTTCTTTAGACGTTTCTTTAATGAATGACATGTGACGTCTCAACGGATTGCTTTGTTCGCTGTCACCAGAGTTTGTTGAATATCTTTTCGACAGCCGTCGACATTGCACTTGATTTTGGACATTCAAAAAATCTGGTGCTTTGCCTGAAATGCTGAACACGTTATCATTGTCCTCGTTATTAGTAAGCGCTGGACTATCGTTTACACTGATAGCAATATTATTTTGGGTAAACTTCTTATCCAAATCGATTTTATTTACCTTTTCGTTTTTCGAGACATCGTACTGATTACCGTTATCACTGAAAATATTCTTCATTTTTGATGCTTATCTTTTTAGTTCGTTACATGATTAACAGTAAAAAATGATCACTATTTCCGACGACTTTACAGATTTCTTTTAGAAAAACTTTTCTAATATTTTCGCACGAAAACTCGACTCATGTTTATGAATAACTAAACACATTGCACATTGCCATTGACATTATACGGGATTGTTATTTGTTTCACCCAATTAACTAATTTGTTATTTAAATCATAGATTAAAATCCGCAAACTTAAGCGTTTTTATCACTTCGTTGTCTGTTTAATGATTTCCAATTAAATCATTCTATCACTCGGTTTGCGTCACTTTCAACTCCGGTTCGAAAGTGTTTTTTTAACGAAACATTTATTCTCTAAACGTTTACTTGAAATATAAGTTTCAAACTAAAACAGTGAGTCGTGTTTGGACACACATCGATTAATTTATCCCATGATTTATAATTTGTATTTTCCTCCAAAGAATTTTACTATTAAATAAAAGTTTTCAATAATGATTTTAATAATTTTCGGGTGTACTTTGCAATACAGGCACCATTGTTCCGCGTATTGTTAATTGCGTATAAAGTTTTATATTATTTTCACGCGCTTTATTAAATTTACGGTGAATACACTTAAATAATTAATATTATAGTTAAACATTATTTTAGTGTCTAATTTATTTAAGCACAAAATTTGTATAAAATTACTTATTATTGTACCTGAATTAACTTTATTGGTTTAATAACCGCGTATTATTGTGCATACGTTTGTTCATAATAAAAACTTTGACCACAAATGGTGCCAGTATTATCGAGAACAGCCTCGATTTTACAATGTATTATCGACGAAAAATATGTCACATTAATAGAAAAAATAATAAAATTTACTTCCGTTAGGATATCCTTAACTGGGATCCAAATGCGTTTTATCCAGTTTTCGCGTTCCGAACATTTAATGATCACGTTGTATACAACTTATATTTGATTAATTTTAAGAAATAAATATATTTTTGTTTGTTTCAATATTTCTATATTTTTCTATTTAAAAAAAAGAGTAAACGATATGAACTTATAAGAACGAAATATTGTCAAATGGTTTGAACACTTGAAAACAAAAAGCATAAGGTTTTAATAGAGTTTTATTCAGTTTTTATTGTTTCAAAAGTTAGCAAATAATGTTTGGTGCGTTGCACTTATTTGTTTGGAAATAAAACAGTCTTAAAAACATGTAATAAAAATTGTTTTTATTCTCAGAAATTTTGTGAAAGTTTTTTTTATAACATTATTTGTTTTGCTTTTTACGATACGATACGTTTGCCTTACGAACAAAAGAGTACAATAAGAGCATACACATGTAGTGCTAAGTATTATCCAAAGAACCTAAAATTTGATTTTATATATAATATGCGAAAACATAGTACTAGTCTAATTATCATTTTAGATTCGATATAAATTAGACAGATTAGAATCCAAAAAATCTTTGATAAGAAAAGCTTATTTTTAGAAATTAATTCATTTTTTTAAAGTAATACACTTAAGTTGCAGTAACAATGTTTAAGTTGTATAGTTTGTAATGCTATTTATAACCATAGTTACACAATGGTCGGAAGATCTAGAGGGGGTCAAATTAGGAAATCTCAATTTTTATAGGGGGATCAAAAACTCATCGGATTTGAAGGAAAATTTTTTTTGCCTTCGGACCAAAAATTTTTTTCACAATTTTTTCAACTTTTTTCTCCCGACAAATGCCTAAACGATAAACTTGACGAATTTAAACGATAATTGTTTGAAATTTTTGTAAAAATTTAAAGGAGTCGTCGGTTTTGATGCACACTTTTTTTTAAAATTTGACGAAAAATTTATCAAAATTTTCAATTATCCTCGTCCGTGAATTTTTCAAATTTTGGGTCTGGTCTACTTCTCCAAGTTTGCAGGAGGGGTCAACCCTTTGCTAGCACCCTCTTGTGTAACTATGTTTACAACTGAAGAGATTTTATAAAGTTTGAAATCAACTATATTAACAAAATTTTATATAATGCTGAATAAGCTAACATAAGCATAATGGTTTTATTTGGAAATCAAGCAACAAAATAATCAGCTGAGAAAACGAATTGAAAAATAACAAAACCGCTCTAAACCTGTTCAGCTTGTTTAGCGACCCTAATCTATTGTTACTAAAATAACTTTGTCTATTACCCAAAAAACATTAAAATAGTGTGGCTTTTATTGAAGCATTTACGGTACAATTTTTTGTGCTTAAGCTCACTGTTATTAATTATATATATCATTAAATTTACACAGAACTAAACAAAAGTTTAAAAATTTTTCATTGACAAACTCGATGATGAAAGTGTCATGCATTTTATTAATGTTGTTTTAATTGAGTTCATAAACAATTAGTTTAGTACGCAGTAAAAATCTAGAAATGAACTTTACTTTAATAATTTTATCTAATCTTATAATACTGTATTATTAAATTTCTATTTTCGTCGCATAGAAGCCTAAAACTAAAAAATTGATGGAAGAGCACTCTAATGTTAAAGATGTTGTAAAGAAGTTCTCGTAGAGAAGTCTATCTTATAGATTTGATTATGTCTCTCCAACGGAGGTTTATTTTACGCTGTAATGTGTGCACAAATTGTTGCAATACTTAATCAAACAATAAAGTTTTATTTAATCAAATTTCGTTTACAATATATAGATCGTTAATTTTTTGATAATGAGTTAAAACATTTCTTTGGCATATCATTTAAGTTTATTAAAATTTAAAAATTATTTATTAAAGGCGGGTAAACTCAAGGGATTTAAACGATAACTTTTTGAAATTTTAGCCAAAATTTAAAGGTGTCTCAAAAACTCGTCGGTTTCAATGGGCAATTTTTTTTACATTTGAGCAAAATTTTTTTCCAAATTCTCAAAATTTTCTCGTCCCAAATTTTGGGTTGGGGATCAACTTTTCCAAATTTCTAGGGGGGGTCAACCCTGGGCAAGCAAGCACTTGTGTAACTATGAAATTAATAGAAATGTGGATAAATGATTAGTTAATAGTTCATTCAAAAGATGGCATAATTGTAAGTGAAGCTTATAGTGATATGAAAATACATTATGGATGTTAACAATGTGTTCATTGTAGACTATAATTAGGGAAGATCGATTGCGGGCAATGCCCGATTTTGCCCGAAATTGCCCGCCGAATTCTCTTTTTACTCTTCGGGCAAATGGCATTATTCCGGGCAACTTGCCCGAAAAATCGTTTACAAACTAAAGTTTTTACCTCAAAACTATAATATTTTTAAAACTGATAAAAAAATTGTTCAAAATTGTCATAAAAATTTTCAAAAATTTATATTTCTAGTTCTAAAGTAAATTATTTTTTCTTTGTTATATCGAATAAACACTTAACTAATTAAGTTATTATTAAAATAAAACATTAATTAAAATTTATTTTACATTATAATATATTTTATCTTTATTGCCCGAAATTACCCGCCCGAAAACCTCAATATTAGGCTTTTCTATCGGGCGCCCGAATTTGCCCGCCCGAATTATAAATTTATGGTTTGCCCGCAAACGATCTTCCCTAAGTATAGCTTTGTTTGACATACGAAATGTATGTACCATTTATCTCACGTGTTTCATATAAATATAAATAAACAATATCTTGTCAATAATTTTGTTGATAGCTTTGCTTATTTCGTTATGTATCAGATTTTGTCTATTATTTTAACAAATAATTAGTTTGTTCTCAAAAGTTTAAATATTTTTTGTTTGTAGATAAATAGGCAAAATATAGCTAAAAATACTGTCATAATCTAAATTAATCAATGCGTTCGTTAGCGTTAGTAAATCACATCAAATTTACTTTTGATGGTAATATCAGTAAAGATGCGATTGTTGTGGCCGATTGTGATAATGATGGCGTATGACATTCAATAAAAACTATTACGTTATTATACTATATTGTAGTATATTGTTTGTATATTGTTTATACGTAGAATAATGAACTGATTTGTGCGAGCGTTGACGGAGATCTGTCTGTATTCAAAGGCATGCGAACCACTGCTTGGGCCACAGCTAACCATTTAGGAATGGTATCAATACATACATCATTGTTAGTCTATATATATGCTTATTTCAATATCGGTATTCATTTTAGGTAATATCTGTAATAGTGGGTGATATACTTAATGATAAAAAGGTACAAAAAACAATTCGTAAATACAATGTAAGTTTTGTATTATTTTGTGAATTTTTTAGAATTATATCATTACTGTAAGCGTTGAGGGATATTGTAATATATTTAACTTATCAGATGAAGAAGTAATAACAGATTGCGATGAGTCAAAGAGCATTCAACCATTTTATAATCAACGATTGCCAGCAAACACTAAAATTGCTTGTCTCGCAGACATGTAAGATATCAATGATCAATAAATTTGTGATTTGATCGTATGCTACTGTTTTCCAGTGATAATGATGGTCTTAATGAATTTATTGTTGGATTGACTGATAGAGTTGTTAGAACTTACAGATGTGTGCACATTAACGATAAGATCAAACTCATAGGAATACATAAATGGGAATTTATAGACCAAATCGGAACGCTATCATTGAATCATTTCGATGACCAAAATGAAAATGTATTTAATATATTAGTGGCACAACCGGGTGGCACTTACGCTAAACTTGTGTGTTGGTCTAATAATAATATTAATTATGCTAACAATATTTCAACTGATGTTAATTTTGATAAAATTGGAGAAGCAGTTTCGAAACTGACGCCAGAATATTATGAACTATCGATAAGCCAAATGCGAAATCCAAATATAAGTACAGAAATCATTGGCGGAATTAAAGGGAAAAATCGTTGTGGTTTCCAAACAAATTTACTCGTAGCTCTGGCAACACTCGATGGTACTCTTATGTTAGTCGATGGTCGCGATATTTTGTGGTCACTACAGGTTGATCACCAATTATTTGCTTTGTCTAAATTAGATATCACTGGTGACACTAATGAAGAGATTATCGCTTGTGCATGGAATGGCGAAACTTATATCGTCGATCAGAATAAACAATCACTAAGATTCAAGTTTGAAGAACCTGTGTCTGCTTTTATTACTGGTAATTATAGTTTAGAGTTTGGAAAACCTAAAGTCAAATGTTTTGTTTACGCAACATTTAACAACTCTATATATTTATACTATGATTTAAATATTAATCAAATTGAATCAACTGATTTCAAACAATTAGTACACTCAGACAATGAATTAATTAACGATTTAAAGCAACTGATGAACTCTCTAGATATTCATAATGAATCGAAATCAAGTATTCAATCCTTATGTTCTGATATATTGTTTGGTTTGCCCCAAATATAATATAATATTGATTTTATAAGATTTATAACTTATTAAATTTATTGTTTCTTTTTGTTAATATTTTTATACAATAAAAAATTTTATTACAACAATATATACATATTTCGTTATCAAAATCATTAGTTATAACGTATATTGAAAATATAAATAATGTTACACTATTTTACAGATCAATATTATAATTAAAATTCATAAAATCAATCAATTCTTTCGGCATAATCAGTTCAGTGTTCAATAATTGTTGAATTCTTTTTGCGCACAATTTCCTTATGAATTGTCTACAAATGCATTGCAATTTCCAAGGATTAGATTTTTTCTCAATTAACCAATGCGTGAATGATTCAAATTGTTTTTCATGATATTTCATAACGTCTGGATTATCAATAGACTGCATAATTGTGTTTTTGTCATTTCTTGGATCGAAAAGAATATTAAAATTGTTGGGAAATGGTGTGCCGCAGTAATACAACATTTTTAAAGCATTAATCTTTTGTGGCGCAAAACTAAACTTTTCCCAAACAATTGAATTAACATCTGCGCCATATATGATCAAAATTTCTGCAAAATAAATGGTATTTTGTTCGGTCAATGTTAATGCAAATGTTAATGCCGTTCCAAAAGCACGTATTCTTTGCCGAAGAATCACTTCACCGGATGGTAATTGAAATGTTTTCGGAGTAAATATTTGATTCAAGTCATAGTCGTTGTGTTGAATGAGTATTCGAAATAAATGCTTAAAGCAAGAGCTGGGATGACATTCGCTGGCGTATACGAGAAAATGCATTAAAGTTCCCCAACAACTGTCCATTGCATTAGAGTCGCAACTGTTATCCATAAGTATCTTGAAAATTGCTGTTAACGTTTCATTTTTATCGTTAATGCCAACGCAATGCTTCATAAAATACCAAATAAGAGGTTCAGAATCGAATTGTATTGATTGGAGAGAGTTTTGATAGTAATTGAGTAAAAGTAAAGTAGACTCAAATTTATGCAATCGAATTGAATTTTTAAGTTCAGTGTGTTCTGCAGTTAAATTGGAACCAAAACGGAATAGAGTTTCTGCCAAATTAATGCTTTCATTTTCGATCGCGTAAATCAGTGGTGCGAAACCAAATTTGTTTTTCAGATTAGGATCCGCGCCATTACTTATAAGCATCAATAATACTTTGTGATCGCATTTGGAAAATACAGCGAAATGTAGCGCTCGGTTCCCATCATTATCACCAATGTTTGTGTCCAACTTTTTGTCCAATAAAAGTTTAATCCATTTTTCGTTACCGCTTTGAATCGCTAAATGAAGAAGTGTTCGTCCAGTTATGGAATTGCGTTCGTGAATCCAATTAAATCCAATATTAATTAAGTGTTCCACACTTCGTGGCAAACTATCGATCGCATACTCTATTGGATTCTTGTTGTTATGATAAACAGGTTTAGAATACAATTGCCCTAAAATTTTCACTAATTCTAGATTTCTATTGTTAATCGCAGTGAATATTAGAGGCATCTTATATTCAAAATCACTTTCTATATTAGAACCGTTTGCGATAAGAATAGCGGTAATGGCAGTGTCATAAACGGCAAGCTCTACAGCAGCTCTTCCTCTGTCATCTCTGATGTTAACATCAGCCTCCAAATCAATTAATGTCTGAACCATGTGTTTTAACTGATACATCACAGCGATGTGTAGTGCAGTATATTTTCTGTTTTTCGTCGAAAATGAGTACCGTTTCTCCATTCCTGTTAATTCGTTGACATTCGCGCCATTCTTCACAAGTATTAATACCGCTTCGACATCGTTTCTGAAGACCGCAACGTGAAGAGGTGTTACGCCTATTACCAGTTCGTTACAAATTTTAATGCAATAGTTTTTGTTGTTGATATCATGATCTTTGATTTTATCAGTGAGTAACTTGTGGTCGCATTTAAATACAGCGATATGTAAGACACTCTCTTTGCTAAACACCATTGTTTCGATTAAAATAAGATAAACCAATAATCTATGAAATACTACTGCGATATAATTTTAAAAATCTAATTAAGCTATGATTCAACAGATAGTTTCAACTAAAGTTCAACGATTAAAATGTTTTTCTCACTTTATTCATTATAATATTCTCTTATCTACATGTATATTATAAATCATATAATAGTGTCAAATAATGAATAAACTGAGTGTTGCTCTTTTTGTCACCAAAATAATTAACATTTTCGTGCATAAACTGAGTAATATTGAAAAATTGAATTATAAATTTTCCGTTTTTCCAATATTCTAAAAAAATTTTGAGCAATATTTATCATTAATCTAAGATATTTTCTTTTTAAAGAACAAGAATGGGATTATTATGTTATACCATATTTGGTCATAAATTGCCAAAATCTTAAAAACTACAAAATTGTTGGATAATCCATATATAATTAATAAGCAAAACACTATTACTTAAAAATTAATTCTAAGAAATTCAAATTAAGATATATTTTAAGGTATATTAGTATTAGTATAAAACAATATTTTAAAATTCATTTTAGAAAAAAATTGTTATTAGAATTAATTGCAATTTACTAGACAACAAGAATTTTTAGCAAAAATTAACTAAATAGATGTCAGTAAATGTTGATGAAGACTTCTGAGTTAAAATTATCATTAAATATCAGAAGTTTGTTGAAATCTTATCGGAAAAATAATAAATATAATAATTTAGTCTTAAAAACACCATAATTCTTACTTTAAGACACCATAAAAATTTCATTCCTGTTAAAGAAGCTCATCCATGTAACAAATTAATAAAATACTAATTATTAGGATAAAATTCTAATTAAATAAATATATAAAATTTTCAATTTCGGATTTTACTAATGATTACTAAAGAGCGGATTTTCGCATAAAAGATTATAAAAGCATAAAAAGCATATTTTGAAGCTTTTATCAAAAAAGAATATGCGAATATTCTTTTGCATATTTCTAGTTTAATTGGATTATTGAGGCATATTTAGTAGTTTTTTT